>VYXD01002038.1:99858-192020 GCA_013397195.1 Hylia prasina | reverse complement strand
GCGGCTCCCGGGGCCGCACGGCTGCCCTCCGCTACTGTCACGGAGCTGCCCGCGCCCCCCGGGCCGCAGGGAGCGCGGAGCCGCCGCTCCCGGGCGCGGGCCGGGCAGCGCTCTCACCGGCCGCAGGTACGCGCTGGCCGCGCTTGCTCCCGCCCGTGGCTATGGTTTTATGTTGGTGCTATCAGCGTTCATCGAGCTGCAAGTCCTGGAAAGAAATTCGTCCCGTAGAACTTGGACCCTTGAATACCGTATGGATACCACCTTGTCTGTAGCCTCTGTTTCCATGAAAATAGTCACTTTCACTACAGTCCTTGTGTTACGGATCTCTAGGGACAATTTGTAAATATCAGTTTAAAAGGAAGGGCTTTTGTTGACATCTATTTTGTCTTAACACGCACAGTGCAAGAGAGCTACAGGTCCTGCAGAAACAGCATCCCTAGCACAAGCCACCCTTCTGCACTCACAGCATCACACAGCTCCTGGCTCCCCAGAGGGCAAAAGCCTGCCCGTAGTTCCCATCACCTCAAGCGACACAGAATGGATTTGTGGCCGTACAGAGGTGCTGCCCCATCTCTCATGTCAGCACAAATCCGGAGGTATGTGCCCCTTGTGCTCCTGCCTGATGTGCTGGATGCCTCAATCATGCACCTCATCTGCCTGTTTGCACATCCAAGAGCGAGGCAAGAGGATGGTTCATGCACCTTCAGATGGTTCATGCTGGGAAGATGGGGCTGGGACATCCCACCGCATGCCCCTTCCCTGAATCCCCTTGTGCTGTTCACCCCACAAGCAGCTTCCCTTGCCCATGCTGGCCTCGTCCCTGCTCAGGTACCAGACAGTTTTCCCCTTCCACTGGCATACCTGCTCGCTGGGGAGGCAGACTGGCGAGTTTCATTTCCACACCCTGCTCTTCCTCCTTATTTCCCCTTCTCACCAGTCTGGGACAGATCACAGTTCTCCAGTTCTGTCTCTCCAGCACTGGGGAGGCATCGGAGGAGACCTGCAATTCCTTGTCCCGACAGCTTTTATTACACCTAGCCCTTTCCTCAGGAAGGAGATATCCCATGAACCGCAGTGGAAAAGCCAAAGGAGCACAAAGGGTGTTGAGTTCAGGGTTTGAACAAGCTGCAGCCCACTCATGGATTTAACTCAAAATTTTGACAATGGAACAAAAACATCATTGCAACGAGACAGCTGTTTTTACTATCAAAATCTCTCAGATCAGTTTGACTGCAAAGTGTGTTCCTACAATCCAAAGGAGACAAAGCTCCCAGCATCAGTTTGGAGCTGGCAGGATTCCTAGCATGAGCTACCTCCCGCCAGCCTAGAAAAACCAAAGCTCTTTCAGTTGTTATTCCCCATCAGTTCTCGGCACTAACCCCCTGATTTCCCCGTGGATTATCTGCAGTTCTGAGTTTATGCTGCTCTCACATTAAACTCTGAGCAATCAGTGGCTGGGGGGACTTCCTTGCTGCCTTTCTCACCTGTAATTGTGGTTCTGGTGAGGAGTCTCTGAAATACAAGAAAGTCCTTGGATCCATCTTGAAAATAAATCTTTTCCTTCCTCCCCCTGCCGTGCCCAAAAGCCTGATTGCCACATTAGCTCCTTTTGAAGCCGGTTTTAACAAGTAAATTCAAATCTGAAAATGCCTTGCTTGCAAAATTCTCCCGACCCCTGATTTCACAACATATTTGAATATATGCTTAGTTTTATGCATGTGAATAGGCCTACGACAATCAATACAATTATTTACCTAAGTGCTTAAAGTCAGGCAGGTATTTAAGAATTAGTATTGTTTGTGGTAATGCCACGGCAAGCCAGGCAGGGACCAGGACCTCATTGTTTGTTCAGCACCCTGCACACAAAAAGACACTCCTTGTCCCTTTCAGTATAAGCAATTTTTGTGAGTTGTGAGTAACTTGTGAATCAGTGCCAGAAACACCTTTCTTGAGCTGGTGCGTAAACATTATTTGTCTACTCCAATATCCTTCTTATTTACCGAAAACATTGTATGCAATATTTAGAAAAGTAATAAAGGCACAGTGGGAAAAGGGTGGGCAAAGAGGAAGGTAAAGGATATTTTTTCAATTAGGAATTTTAAGTATTTTCATCATTGTTAGTATCGAGAAAAATGCCTGTATATCTTAAAAGCCATTTAGAAAGGCAAGGGAATAATATGGCTTCTGCCCCATTGGTGAGACTGTGGGTTGGTGTGCGTGGGTCAGACAGCTGCATGGGGCACAGGCTGCAGGATGAGAGACAAGGAGCCAGTCCTCATAGCTGGCTTGATAAAAGTCTCCATTTCATCAAGCTGGGCCATCATCAGCCGTACAATGCCAGGGATTTCTCAGACCAGTGGAATTTTTTTGGTCAAAATCCAAGGCAGGTTTATAGGGTGGTTTGCCTGACTTGTTACTCTGTGCTCGTTCCCACATATCATAAACTCAAAGACTAAATGGAAACGGTGCCGAAATCTCCACATAGTCACCAAATGGAAATGCTCCTAATCATTGTACTGGGTGCCAGTGTCCTGCACAGATTTAAGAGATAATGGTCCTCCTTTGGCACCTGAGCAGCCAGGCAATATCCTGTCCTTAGGGAACATGGGGAGCTGTCTTCTGCCAGACCCTGGCATCCAAGGGGTTTATCCCATGGTGTGGGAGAGCCACACCTCAGCCTCTCTGGGGAGAAGGTGAACAGCTAGATCCCAAATTTTAGTTACTATGGAAATGTATTTCCCTTGAAGAAATATTACCAGTTTCTGCTGTTGACCTCCTTGTCAAAATGAAGATAGTCGCATCAGTACAAACAATTGGTTCTGTTTCTAAAAAGAAGAAATGTGCCAGTATTGAACTTCAGCACCGTCCCTGACAATTAAGGTGTGATGTCACCCTCTGTCACAAACCAAGGTGAGAAGTCCTCAAAAGGGATACAGAGGATTTATTGTGGTACTGAATATGGTTAGCCCTGAGCATAGTAACACCCCAAGTCAGAAATCTCTTTACAAAGTGTAAGAATTTAACTGTAATGCATTTTGGGCTCTTCCTAATTGTCCTCTGGCCCTTGGGTTAATGTTTTCAATTTCTCTTTGCAACCACAATGCTGAGTAGCTTAGTTGTCTTCTAAAATTAAAACTGAGAATCTCACATTTTCATGTTTTCACATGATGCCAGAGCTCAGGCTTTGTGGGGAAAAAAACAAAAACAAACCCCAAACACCCCAACCCTCACATTTTAGAAGACTTTCAACAAAATTGCGAAAGTTGGCAGCCATAATATTTCCTAACACATTATTTTGTGGATTCCAGTGAAATTTCATTCTCAAGGCTAATGGTTGCTTTCTCTCTGGTAAATGCCCTGAATTGCTGCTGTTATTGTTAGAACATTGTTAATTTATGCAGTAATTTAAAAACAGTGGAGAGGTACTCTGTCCTCAAGTAATTAGAGGATAACTAACACAACACAGACTATTTTAAATTTCTTTGCTGTACAGCTGAACAGAATTATGTAAAAATGACCTATTTCATGTATTAGTGCTCAGGCCTGCAAGATACCAAAGCTCTGATTCTGGAAATACTTTAAATATATTTAATTTGAATACCACCAGACTGCCCCCAGTGCAATAAAGCATTTCATATGGGACTGTGCCATCTGAGGGGGCTTAACTGTGCTGTACTTCATTGCATTTTTGGTGCCAAAAAGCTCTGCTCCTTGTAGGGTGGATTCTTCTGTGGATAGCAAGAGCTGTGTCAGGATCTGAGTGCTAACATCTCCCATTCAGAACCAGAGCCATCAATTCTGAGATTGTTCTTCCTATTTCTATGAACTCCTTGTTTGCAAAGTCACAGGCCACAACATTAAACACATTTTATCTCTGTCTTTGGTATCGATGATAAGCCAATATGTGTTGTTTAGCCTGTTTCATCAACATTCAGAACATTTGTAACTGATAAACAAAGTGCATGTTAGCTATTAAAGCTCAAAATTAGGCAGGCAGTAAAAAGTAATCTGAGAGCAGGACTGCAGCTACTGATACTATTGAAGCTGGTCTTAAAACATATGGTTTCCAATCATTGACACAATGCACAAAAATAAAACCCTGCAACTGAGGAGTGCCTGATCTGTTCACCACTAAATGATCAAATATGCCTGTTTGTTTTTTAGTTCTATGTCCCCTTCCTCTTTCTGGTTTTCAAAAGTAGAAGCTTGCTATTTAATATTAGCTGAAGATTTGGCCCTTCGTACCGGCTGCAGACGGGCTTCATTAATCAATTTCCACTACTGGATTGAAATGAAGAAAACCCGGAATTTTTTCCTTTTTTTTTTTTTTTTAATACTCTCCCACTATTTTGCTTGGAATTTCTCCTGTAGAAACAGTAGATTGCTCTACTCCATCCTTCCTGTTCCCTCATGCTTCAGCAGAAATATGTTTTGTACTATGTAGACAATGCGATTTCACAAATAAAACATCCATTGACAGAAAATGTGTGATTTGTTTCAGGCTGGGATCCTGCCACTCTCACTGCAGGCATCTCTGACAATAGGAGTAAACCAAATTTCATCTTTGAGCTGAAAAACAATTAGAAAGATTTCTATTTGCATAGAAAGGTATTAAAATGAAAAATAAGTATTATGAGCATTTTGGTCTTTTTCTTCATGAGCTTTTATCCAAGACCTGTTTTAATAACATAATGTGAGACTAAACTTCTTGTGTTGTGCTGCCTGCATGGAGCATTATATGCAAATACATGGTTCCTGCTGACTCACTTTGCCACGTGCAGTTATGAACCCAGATCTGAATATGGGAAATGCCATGGCTTTGCTGGTGGAACGAATGATGGTCTGCAGGAAAGATTTGAAAACCTGACACTGAGCTAAAACAATATTTTAAAGTTAAGGTTTGATGTTATTTCAATTACCAACAAAAAATAAAAAAAATCCCTTGGAAGAATTCAGGCATTGATCCATTTGGAGAGGAGGTACAGGATTGGGGGGATTTTTTTACACCAGAGCAGGGCTGAGACATTACCAATTTTCAGTTCTAATCAATGTCTGCCTCAAAAGCCGGATTAAGAAATACTATATTAACCTTTAATAAAAGCACATTCCCTTTGAAACTAGTATGTATAGGTGGTCCAAAAGGAAGACACATGGTCCACTCCTGTGGCTGTGAGTGAAAACAGTGCAGTTATTTTCTCATGGGTCCTTGGCTTTTAATTTTTTTTTTCTTTACACTTCAGGTGAAACATTTTGTAGATATCAGCTTCCTCCTCAGGGAAGACATGAATTCCACAGGCTGGCAAACCTACTCATGAATTACAGCTTCTGGCTCTGTTTCATTATGACTGGGACACTGTGCATGAGGCAAAACATAATTTGGGGCCGTCACTGAAGTTACCTCTGACCCATATAAAGAGTGTATCTCTCTCTAGGCGGCTGATGTTTCAGTAAGCCAAAAAAAGCTGAATTTTGGATGGGCTCCAAATTAGCCACTGGTTGGCTTTTGATGCAACAGCATCAAAGTGCCCTGGCTGCGACTGCAGCAGCAGCTCAGCAGCATTGCTGGTACAGAGAGCCTGAGTAGTGTCCAAGAAATATTTCATTGAATTTATCTTGTAGAACTTCAAGTATTTTGGAAGTTCATTCACACAGGAATCAAAAGCCATTCTTCTTCCAGCTTTACGTAGGATTTTGACTGCAAGGAAGAGTTTGATTTTAGGAATTGGAATGGAAGCACTCCAAAACTATTTTAGCATGTCTGTCCTAGTGGGAATGAGCCTCATTATTATGTACATTAAAATTGATAATCAAAGACAAATGCTTCAGTCTGTTATTTTAAACTTGGAGAATGTTTACCTAAGTTCTATCTACTTTCATTCAGGAATTCTCATCTGGCTTTTTAAACTGTTCTCTATCTTTAAAGAACGTTTCTTTAAGTCACATTATACTTGATGGAAAAGTAGGGACAAATTCAGTTGTACTTTGAATGTAATTTAACTGCACCATAGAAACAGGCTTTCAAACCTTTCATCGAACTGATTTACGAGCGGAACTAAGGTTTGCTTAGTACAACATTTTCACAGTAAGAGTTACATTCCCACAAAAGGGAATGCTGTCAGGTAGAATGACCATGAGTCAATTCTGCCAAACCAATCGCTTTGTTCAGATAAGCCAATCTGGCTGCCGCAGAACTTTAATTAGAAATTTAACACAATATTTTAAAAATTGCTCTAAACCATGGCTGTTAAGTGTTTTGAAACAATCTGAGAACACAATAGATGCCTAAGAGCATTTTGCCAGTTTCCCATCATAAGTAGTCGTTGGACTTTTAAATTCGTTTTACAAACTAATGAAAGGGCAGATGCTGGAAGAAGTAGAACACACCAAAGGAGATGTGCTTCCAGAGTGCAACATGTACAGCATTTAATACTGCTTGGGATTACAAATTGTAAAGATCCACCCCAAATTAAAAAAGTGCTCTTTCCTAACTTCTATGCAAATACAGTGAAATTCAAGAAAATCAGATCTAGTCAGTTGTTGGGGAACAGTGCTAGGAAATCACTAACAGTGTATTCTCAATTTTTTGGTCAAGCATACAGTAATTCCCTTCCTGTTTATTATGACAAAGATCATTTGTGTTTTGCTAATCTGTATTACAGGCAGGAATAAGCCTCATCCTCAATCTGTGAGGCCAAGAACTCTGTGCACCCTTCCAATAACTCATTGGTCACCCTTTAGGAGTGTAAAGCAAGGAAACCAATATGATTTATAGTTTTGGGGGAAATTCTCTGCAGATCAATTTACATAGGATAATTCTTTTAAAAACTGACTCTGGTAAAATGTTTCCTTTTCTTTCTGTGCTCAAGAAGATAATTGGACTAAAATGTTCCCTTATGCTCCAAAAATGTGACTTTGCAGGATCTAATTTTTACTTTGTTTTTGTTTAAGCCTACCTGCCCCTTCTGCTCCCATGCACTAGTGCAGAGGAGAAGCTCTTCATGTCCTTCCTTGGCAGAGAGGAGACAGGCAACTCTCTGCCCTACACAGCCCAGCTCGGTGCTGACCCTGGAGATTCACTCTTCTGCTAGGCAGTGAGCAGAGAAACTTTCAAAAAAAAGTTATTCCAAATTGTGGGAGGTATTATGATAAGATCTCCGTCTGGAGTGCAGCAATTTGAGTACTTCTACCGCCTTGTTTATACCATTTAAAATATCTAATGAATACAATATGCTGTCCCCAAAATAATATTGCATATAAGGCCTGTAAATTTAGACTTGAAAGTTTTATAAAAGAACTTGGCACATTAGCTCTCTGTAAATATTAACTGAGTGCTCCTTAAAATGCTTTCCCCAGCTTCTATTGCACCCAACAAGAAGACTGGGGAGTACAGGTAGCCAGGAAGAAGTGCCAATCCAGTGGACAAGCTTTCTCTCTGTTATGTTTTTCAGGGAGCAGCAAATGCCAATAGATTCCTAAGGGAAGGGGGCCCAGGAGCCAAGTGCAGCTGCTGCATGGGCAGTGATGGGTGCCAGCAATGGGGCCTCTTTAGAACCCCAAATGTGAGGAGCAGTGAACCAGGGTCCATCCAGGGAGCCCACTCAGGTGGGGGCAGGAGGGGGCAAAGAGCAGACCAGAGATAAACCAGCAGGACCAAGGCTGGGCACACAAACACCTCTAGCCCAGACAGGGACTGGGTACCCTGGGGCTGAACCTTAACAGAGCCCCTGGGCCATGGGCAGAGGCTGTGGGTGGGGGCCCAGGTGAGGCTGCTCAGAGCAGTTAAGGACTCAATACATCCAGGGCGCTGCCAATATCTGGAAATAACTGTGGTCCAAATAAATCTATTTGTTTGCTTGAGTTTGGTGCAGGGCATGAGCAAACAGGCGCCAACCGACAGCTTGGGCTTGAGTCCAACCCTCCCAAGGGACATTCTTGTGCAACTGCAGCCTCGGGGTGGGCAGGGCTGGCAGTCAGGTGTGTGGCAGCAGGAGATGGTTTGGTGCCCAGCAGAGTGTTTGGTGATGGGTTTGGTGCCCAGCAGAGTGCCCATGGTGACCTGACTGCCCTGCAGGCACCAGCTCTCTCTGGCCACCAGCGATTTTCTGCGCCTTGCTGGGTTCTGTTATTTATGTGACTCTACTGACTCTTGGCACAGACCAAACTGCCTCTAAGGCTTGGCTTATGGCAAGGGCTGTACTCAGCTGGGGCAAGAATAGGGAAGGTTCAGTTGGAGGAATGTATCCCATGAAGTTTTTGAGCCTCTTTCTGCTGCACTCAGCCTGTGAGAAGACCCAACTTGTTTTTCTCCAACACGAGTTGATGTCTCTTTAGAGCACTGACTGAGATGGATCATTTTCCTTCTGCATTGTGAGGTATCCACATTGGTCTCTTAGAACACATTCATAGAAAATAATAGGTATTTATATATATTTAGAAGGTTTTTTTGGGGGGATTTTTTGCCTTTATGAACCAATGGGAAATAATGTCTTGGTTTGGGAGAAAATGATTTTGCCAGCAGGCTTCATGAGCCTCTCTTCATTCATGTCAAATGTTGCCCGTTTTAACATTAACTTCCAGAGGCGCCGTATGCCAGTACAATGCAGATCAGAAATATTGAGTGCATTACAAGTAGCAGGTTACACTTCAAAACACTTGGTTCACAGTGTTTGAGCCCATTAATCATTTTTATTATTCTACAGGACTGAAAGGGCTTAGAAACTTTGCCTAGGAAGCAGTATAGATTCTGAACAGCTGCACTACGACTCCTGCTCACATTAGGTTTTGGACAGACCATTGATTTTCAGTAAATGTTCGTGGCGGCCAGGAAGTGCTGAAACTGGCAAACTTTCTCTCACAAACCTTTTTTTCCCCTTTCCTTCTGAAATGAAAAACATGCTGGTTATTCTGATTTAGATCATCAGTATGGCCCTGATTTACCACTACATCACACCCTCATAAAACTGGAGTATCAAGGGACCTTAGTTACAGGCCAGACAAAATCAAATCCACTGTAGGGAGCATATATACAATTTTGCAAGAGGTTTTTTTGTGTCTGTATTAATAGGTGTTGTACATGTAAACTCTTGCATATGACAATTGTTAGCAAGGAAGATACCCAACAAAATTTGGCTGCATGTGAATTCAGATTTTCAGAATAGACAGAAAAACATTTTACTTAGAGAAAAAGTAGCACATCCCCAAACTAACAACAAGGTATTATCATTACCTATGCAATTGTGCCTGCACTAAAATGATATTTGATTTGGTGTCTTTATATTTTTGCATTCTTTGTTCTGCAAATGAAAATACCAGATACTGTACAGAGAGATGACAGGATACTTTACTCAGGGTTTCCTTCCTGGAAGTTACATTTTATTACTTGTAAACTGGAAAATACAACCTGCATTGTTCCCAAACCGGTGGAACTGTTTAAGAAGAGAGTCGTCTAGAACTAGCTACATTTTTAAGAGAAAATAGGACTGCAGTTTGGACTTGAATGTTGGACTTTAATGCATAAGAAAATCTCATTTCAATAATAAAAAAAAAAGCTGTGTCTGAAAACGACATTCTAATTAAATCTTATGAAGATTTTAGACACAAAAGGGGGAAATAAACACCATTTGCATCCCTTAGGCAAAGCAATATCACTCTTTCCTTTATATAACCTTTTTACTTCTCTTTTTATGCCTCTTACAAGCTCTATTGGTCTGGTTGGGTTTTTTGTTTGTTTGTTTGTTTGTTTTTGTAGAGAGGGAGAAAGTTAGGAAATTGGAAAGCCTCCTGCCCTGCCAGCAGAGGTAGAAAACAAAAGCATTCAGTTGCCAAAAGCTAGAATTATGTTCTGAATGGATGCAATATAAAGCAGCAATATTTTGATATTTTCAGTTGGACCATTTAGAATGGAAATAGAATTATATCATGTTTGAAAACAGTTCTGGAAACAGAAAAACTGCAGTCTTTGTAACTGCGTTTTTCTTGAAAAAGGTTCTTATGAGGACCACTCTACAAAAAAGAAGTATTGTAGATGGGTTAGTGAGGAGTACTGCAAGCAGAGTAATAGAAACATTTTCTGTGTTTGACATTTGCAGTCTTATAGAAATCTGCATGTGGAAAAGCCTGGGGAAAAAAAATTCAAACAGAACATCTGATGTGATTGGTCAAAAATTCAATATAAAAAAGGTTCTCATTTCCTTGCTCAGTAAAAATAAATTTGCTGTTTGTGGCTTTTTGTTTCTGAAGTCAGGCCATTACAGACAAATCTCTTTTCTTTCTTGTTTTTGGTTGGTTGGTTGGTTGGTTTTGGTTTTTGGTTTTTTTGGAGGGTTTGGGAGTTTTTCTGTTTTCATTTTTTTGTTTGTTTTTGAGACAGAGTAAGTTTCTAGTCTTCATGACTTTCGTAAGCTCAAACCAACTCATGCTGAATGAAACAAATGAGATCTCTCAAGCTCTGTAACTTTTAAAATCTCATGATTCTTGAGTGAGTGTGGAGGCAGCACTGCTGTGATTTAGTGGCCACAGGGGTGGCACAGCTGCCGAGGGTGTCAGACAACGAGCCCACTCGGGCTTATTTACAGAGACCCACACGCTTTTCATCTCCCTTTGGTACTTTTATTTCAGTGGTGTTTGAGCTCCCAGCCTTCCTGCACCTTCACATGAGAAAATAGCGCCTCTCCTGACGAGCTCAGATTTTAAGACAGGCCTGAGAGGGGAGAAGGAAGAGAAAGGCTCCCTCATTCCATCAGCTCAGCTCCGGGTTCCCAACAGGAAAACTGCGATACAGAGCCCTGCCCATTTTGAACTGTGGTTTATGTGTTTTGGTTGGGGTTTTTTAAAGACAGTCATGCTTTGGGATTGCACAGAAAACCAATTTGCTGCACAGTGCCACTTAGAAAGTGAACTCGTGTCTGGACAATTTTCCACCAAAGCCTGTCCAACTTCCCAAACTGCTTTCTTTTGTTGCTTTTGGGATGAACTTGACTTTCATCGCAGAGAGCTCTCTCCTTTGTTTTCAAAGGCTTTTTCTGCCAAGCCAAGTAACTCTCAAGCGCAGTGCTCTGAAGGCACTGAAGCATGTTGAATACAGAAGAGTAATTTGTTCCCTCAGGCTGTATATGTCTTGTATTAAAAATTACAAGATGTGAACCTGTGGCTGTGCTGAGAGCGCACACTGGATTTGTTGTATGGTGAGAAGAGAACAGGTTATGGTTAATCTTGTTCATTCGTTGAAGATAGGAGAGGCACTGCCCTTTCTGCTTTTTTGTTTTCTTGGGTCTGGATCAAATCCCCATCTGTCCATCAATGTGAACAATTGTGTCTGAGTCAAGAGTGCTTTGATTAAAAATGATATGGCTAGAAACATCCTTTTTACTGAGAAGAAATGAATAAGGAAATGGCCCTCATGTGTGAGCTTTTGGGGAGAGACTGTCTGCTCAGCTAGCAGGCCAGTCAAAATATGCTCTCCAGCAGGGAAATTAATAAATAGACCAGTTTCAATAGATGGAGATTTAAGGGCAGGAGACTAATGTTGTTCTAAAATTCTTTTGGGTTGGAACTTAAATCCAATCTTAATGAGGTCAGAGTAGAAAATTAATTTATTTTCTATCTTCCAAACAATATCTTCTTTGTTAAACAAGAAGATTTTTTTTTCAATAATTATTTTAATATATGCTCAAAAATGTGCAAAAGCTCTGGCCCCTTTCATTTCCTGAAGACAATCGTGATAACCTTAACTGGACCACATAAATGTATTAACCTCATATTCCTAAGTGTTATGGAGAATTGAGAAACCTCCATTCTCTGGATTTCCTCTGTATGGGATGTCAAGAATGATATGAAAGGAGTGGTTTTGTAGTGAAAATACAAAACTGCTGAGTAACAGCAACATGAGTATACAGGGACCTGGTTTGGACTAGTCTCCAGTGGAAGTGGTGGAAACTCCATCATTCAAAACATCAAAGTCTTATGACTGTAGAGAGTCTCACAATATCGGGTGTTTTTGTTAAATCTCCAGCTTCTGGAACCAATGAATTTGTCAGCATTCCCATGTATTTTACATAAGCGAGCACACAGATGAGCTACTGGTGTTGCTGCTTGTGGAGAAGGGCTCAGAAATGAGACTCTGAAAGAGTCAGATAGTAAAATACAAAGAAGTAACAGTTCCTGATTTGGCAGATCTGGCAGATCTCTATATTTTAAATCTGCAAGTTTGCCCATCCCTCAAAAAATAAAAGCAGTGGCCTAGGAAGTGTCCACAACAAAGAAATGTCAGTGGTAAGAGGTGGTGTGGGCATCCTGGGATCCTGGCATACTTCAGGAATTCCCTGCTCATCCTTTTCCTGTGGCTCTTTGGAATCATGCAGGTGTTGGGTGGGTATTTTACAGAGCTGCTGCAAGGCAGGGAAGGGGCACAATGTGAGGGCTTAACAAGTAAAGAACTGATGGGATCCATATCTGGGGCTTGACTTTGGATCTGTCCTGAGCAGGGTAAGAATGTCACTATGTATCTAAATCACTGGTTTTGTGAGTGATTTCCATGTTCATTTTCCTGCATGAAGTATGAAAGTTCTCCTCATCAAAAAATGCATTTTTTAGCAACAAGGGAATTGGCAATACACCCTCAAGGAATGGGTAACTCTTCAGTGGCAGAGTCACAGCTGACCCAGGGGGGGAACAGAGGTGACTGATGAAAATGGGAACCTCTTGGCATAGGTAGTGTCTGATGGCTCCACACTGTGCGCAAGCAGGTAACACTTCAGCACCTGTGTGAGTCTCACTTGGATTTTGGAAGGAAATGAATGGAAGGCAAGACAGATACTTCAGGGAATAGTGACTTGATGGAAGTGGTGGTATAATAATGCTGAGATTACTCCACTGTGGTCAGGAAACTGTTTCTCTGTTCATCAGATCCAGACGAATCTCTGTGTGCCTCATTGCTGCAGACCCGATAGTCACAGGCAACACCCGGCACAGTCTAATGCAGCTCTGGTACTACAAGGGCTTTCCAAGAGCCTGCCGAGATGCCTGGAGCTCAATTTACACACAACCTCCTCCAAAATCCACCCAGGGTGGGCCACCACATGGCCAAGGCACCATTAACTCTCTGCCAACCATGCAAAGCACCACCTCTGCACTGAAAGCAAAGGGTGGGTCCTGCCAGAGCATTTCATTAAAATTAAAATCCACTTACAGGTAGATTCCTAAAATTTCACCTTCCAAAGGGTCTGAGCTAGTCCTGCTGGGATACAAAGAAGTGATTCACAAAGCTATTCCTAACTTGCTGCTTAGCTGCTTAAGCCATCACATGGCAACTGCTGCCTGCACTAAATGGAAAAGAGTATTCTTTACATGCAGACACAGTTTAATGTCTTTGCCAAAGTTTTTTTTTCACCTCCTCTGCTACCCTGAGCCATCACCTGCTAGTGCTTGTGGCGTGCAAATTGGAGAGTTTTCTTTATGAGTTGCACATAAAATCCACACCTCTGGTCATGCATGAGAAACTGCTGAAAGAGCCCGATACAGCCCTGAACGTGTTCCCTGTTTTATGGACAGGACCCGAAGGTTGTTTGCTTTTCAGAACTGCACCATGTGTCATGCCTGACCCTGCTGGCACTCACAGATACTAAATGACACACTCTTGGCAGGGGACGCAGCTGGCTAATTATGTATGCAGTTTACCTACAGACTGGCTTTAAAAGGAGCCCAGTTAAATGATCCAAGGGGTCAGAAGAAAAATGAAGGCATTGCTAGAGGAGTGAAACCTTTTCTACCTCCTGAGGCAAAACCTACAGTTTTCACAATGGTCAGGGAGGGAAAAAACAAAGCAGAGCAGATGTGTTCCCTTTTAAAAAAAGCCTATTTTGCTCCTTATTAGTTTTGATCATTATCACACTTGACATTAATTTTTTGATATTTTAAAAGAGGGATTCTCATGCCATTTGGATATTATTTTAATACTATTCTTCTTCTTGTTCAATAACTGTCATTTCCATGGGGTTATTTTTATAGAACTGTTAGTTTAGGTGAGCAAAGGTAACAGAATCTGTCTGTTCTTCTCTGTCATGGTTGTTGAGAATTTCTCTAGTTGGGCTGGTGTAACCCTAATGTCATTTGTGGGACAGAATGGGCTTCCCAAATTAGTCTGTCTCCGAATTAGAAAAGGCATTTAAAAATCAAAGTTATCTGCCTAGCAAAGGGAAAAAGCACTTGTCACAACTTTTCACAAATCTGAATGGCCTTCTTGAGTTTTTAGATGATCCACCAAGGGACTTCGCATGGGCTGCTGCCAGGAACACAATGGTGAGGGCAGTGCCAGTGCCCCACACTTTGCAAAAGCCCAGGCACAGTTTGTGGTCCCAGCTCTGCAGGCCAGTGGTTACCAGTCAGTGCAGGAGCAGCACATGGGTGTTTCCAACCCTAAAGCATTTGCCATCTCAATTTTGCTCCACAGCAGTGATGAGTTTTCTCTGGAGGCATGCCCAGCCCTTTTGGGGAATATACCTCTTGCAAAATAGGACATGAACTTAAGTTTCCTTGATTAAATCTTGTGGTATGCACACTTTGAGAGTTGCCCAGCAAATGCCTTCTGCATTTGACAGCACGGATCCAAAGATAGCTCACGTTGCTGCTGTCTGGGCAAAATGTTTTTCCTTCTGCTGTCTATAAAATAGCTGGAAAATCTTCTTGGGGGAGAAAGAGTTCTGGAAACTCCAAAGTGAGCTGAATTCCCCAAGTCATTACACTTGGTTAGTGTCTTTCACAACACTGCTAAGCCCTGTGTAATGGTATGCATAACCCCGAAAAGCAGAAACAGAAAGACAGGAAATTATGGCTGAACTAGTGTTTTTCTTAGGGCGTTTGTGCTCACTGTTGGAACAACCAGTGCCAGGTATTGTGAAACACAGTGAGAAGCCCCTTTTCACCTAAGTTTCTGTTTAAAATTCAGCCAGATTATAGTGAGATATGAAATTCTCCAGAACAGGTATTCTGTAAAGGCAGGAAGCTGCTTCAAGAAGCGTCACTGCCTCTCTGGGAGTCTTGGGTACACCCAGGTCATGGTCACAGCAAGTCAGACTGTGCTGCTAATGCCACAGCTCCAGCACCACAGGGAGGTTCCCTCACCAGTGTAAGGAAAGGTCAGTTGATGCTTGAAACAATTCTGATGTGCTCTTTGAGATTTGGGGGTTTGGATGGTCCTCATAGCTGTGATGACGTTGGATGCACTCGTGTATTTCAAATGAAGTCATATCTCCTGATCTAGAACCCTACCATTAGGACTGGTGCTTTAAAAAAAACTCCAAACACTGCAATGTTTGGGGAAAAGCTCTGTGTATTCCAGTGGATACTTCTCTGGTTATCTCTGTCTTGTGGGCCACTCTTAAAACAATGCTCACTGTGTGAGGTAATGCACAAAAATGTCAGTCTTATTGACAAGTTTGATACCATGAGGGTGCAACTGTCCTGTTGCAGGACACCCAGAAGGTCTGATAAGCCCCTTGCTCATGTCTGGTGCTTTGAGATCACAGTTTAAAACAGTTTAAAACAGCCTGAGTCAGGCTGTGTCACCTGCCAACAGCTTTCCTGAGGGATATAAAGCACAGTGGAGCAATATTTGTTGAAAACAAATATAACAAAAAAAAAAATTGTTAAGGGCTTTTGCCCAGCCTGGTTTCTCCCCACAGCCTCTCCCCACCTGAAACCTCTGCAGTCTGTGTGACTGGCCAGCCAAAGCCTGGCTTTCTGCAGGTTATCCAGGGCAGAAAACAGCAATTGCTTTGGAGGAGGGAAGCAGCAGCAGCAGAAGCAGCCCTTAAACCCTCAAAAGGGGTGAAAAAATCAAGTGCAGTTGTTGGACAATCACAGGGAAGGAGTAGAAGAAGGAGAGCAAATCACTTCCAAGTACATATTGACAAATATGACCTCGCAGCCTTAAACCCTCAAAAATTAAAACTGGCCTGTTCCAAATTTTGACAGAGAAATGATGGAGTCTCATTGCACCATTTGTCTCCAATGGTTTTTTAAGGTCTTGATGCATCAGCTCAATATTTTTATTAGAAAACAGATGAGTGTTGTGTGGCCTGAGGAGCTGTGCAGACGAATACCTGAGTGGAGTTTTGCACATGCCATAAGGAGCAGATCAAGCCTTGCTCACGCGTGTTGTTCATTTACACCTTGCATCACACGCAGCCCAGCGCCTTCATCTCAGCTTCGTGCTAAATCCAGACAATGAGCCCGATTCACCACTGCATTCCTTTATTTTTACCTCAGGATAATTCCTTTTAAATCAGAGGACAGACTGGACTAACCCGGTGGTTTTTGTGCCAAAGAAATCAATGCTACAAGCCTTTGAGCTTCCTGACCTGCTGTTTTGCTTTAACCTTCACTTTGGGGGTTTTTATCCTAGTTGGGAATCTTGATGGGTTCATGGTTGTTGGAGGCTCCTCTGTTGTCTCAAGAGAGGCAGTTAGGTGCTAGAATTAAATGCTGAATGACAGATTTGTCATAGCATGGGAAGAGCAAAACAAAACAGCTGTCTGCAGAAACCTGAAGGAGCAGGAACTAGACTGCTCTTTAAAAATAAACTTGGCATTGGAGATGGTGACTGCGATAAAGTCATAGCCAAAAATGATGAATATTTAGGATGCTCAAAAATATTCCTATGTTAGTGGTTTGCAAATGTGGGAACAATATATTCAAGCTTTATTTTCTTTAGCATGTTCTTTGGCTTGAAGTGAAGTTCAACATTCAAAATGACCATGTAATAATGGAACCATTTCAGTCAATCTCCTGTTTTCCTGTATTCAGTCAGATCCTCTGTCTCTAGTGCCAAAAATAAGTTTTTACTGATTTTTACTTTTATTAGCCTGAAAGAACAAAAACCAATGGAGAATCAGCAAACTGAGATTGAGTGATGCACATCCAAGTTCACTGAATTTGCCTATTTAAATTCATTAAGGAAGTGGACTACCATAAATATTGCTGAGATTGTAATTTCTCCAACAAAGTAATGAATGATGAAGATATAGGGCTGAAGGAACTCACACACATGAAACAGACTATGGTCCTGATAATACAAATCTTATTACAGTATTTACTTGTATATTACATATGTTTTCATATGGAAGGCAAAGTGGGAAGGAGTAAGTACTCCATGATGCTGTTTTCAGAACCAAACAAACCCTCAAAAGGGGTGCCTCCAAACACTCATCAGAGTGTTTGGAGGCAGAACTGATGGGTTCTCATGCGCACACCCCACAGGAAGTGAAAATTAACAAAAAAATTCATCTTCTCCATCTAAGTGTTTCAGCCCTGTCCCAGGCTGGGCTGCTCCATATGTGAAGGAACATGGTGTGTTTGCCCCCAGGTCTGACGTGGGATGGCAGGAGAAGGGACAAGCAGGAACACACACCAGGGAGATGCTGTTTCTGCCATAGCCAAGAGTGAATGACAAGAAGGCTGTTTGCCAGTGCTGCCATGTACACGGGAATGAATGATCACTTTGGTCACCATCTTCACTGCCTGCTGAGCTGCTTGTGTGAAAGGGGCTGTGCAGGGGTCAGTGACTTCATGGGTGAGTGAGGCAGGATGAGTGTGTGAGAATAAAATTTCTGCATTTGTGACTCCATCTTTGCATGCTTATAACAAAACTCCAGGCTAGTTCAGCAGCCTGTAGGGTCTGTTTGGGGGATGCATCCCAAGTCTGGTTTGACTGTCTTTATGCACTGCTTGGCATTGGGGATGTAATCTCCAGATTGAGAAAGAGCTGAGAAGACTTCAGTTACAGCTCTGTATTTCATTTCCCAGGACCCTGCAGAAATGTTTCCCGGTTTATATGTGTGAGAGAATGTCTCCTCTGGCTATCACTCAGCTGCAGACTATGAGGCCCAAATCCAGAGGTTAAGCTTAGCTTAACTGTTGTAATCATCTCATTTGTGTGTCTAAAGCATCAGTTCCTGTCTTTACTCAGTTTTCATGGCAACACAAGAATGGTCACAGGTACACAGATCTTTCAGCTGGGAGGTACTTGGTTTGGAGGCTTTCACAGAATGTGAAACCAGATTAGTTTCACATAATATCAAGTTTTCTTACTGGCATTTTCTGTGAGTGCATTTATCAGGGAAGCTGCAAAAAGCTGGGAAGCTGCTCCACAGGAACTTTGAAGCAGAGCTGAGATCCAAGGTACTTCTAAGTGCCAGAGCTGGAAAGTGAAATTGATGCCCGTTTGTATCTATTTCACGTGTATCTCTTCTTTCTCAGCTATAGTGTAACTAAAAGTGTCAGGGCTATTATACAAGGCCGAGTCAAACCTACCTGCACTTCCACTGAAATCATTATGGTATACTCAAAACTTGGTTACATTACTTTACTCAAAAAATGCTAAAATTGTTCATTCAAGCACTCAAAAACTAGAACAGTGAAGAATAATGCTGTAATTTTACACAGACTATTTTTTCCCCTATGCCTGATTCAGTTAAATCAAAACTGAGTCATCCTATCCTACTTCATGCTCTGGTTGCTCACTGGGTATTCAGAACTTTTTATCTCCCTTTAATTCATGGTCCCAGATGTTTTGTACTGCACATTATTCCAATGCTGCTGGAATATGAAAGCTAATTTAGTTGTGTACATTTCTGTGGTATCACCATTGTATCTGAATGCTTCTCGAAATCAATTACTTCACCTTTGCATCAATGCTGCAACAGTCAATCCTATTGTTAGCCCCCTTTTACAGCTAAGCAGAGAATACAGCTACTCAGCTTCCACAAGCCTCTGATGAGTGTTTGCAGACCAGCAATTCTGAACTGCACGAGTTAGACAGAGGCAGAGCTGTAGTCACACGGGGGACTGCAAAATATCCAGGCACTATGCACATTCCCACAGCAGCAAATGTCAAGCCCTTGCTGAAAAGAAGGGAGGAAGCAAAAACTTCTCAGTGAAATGTGTGTGAGGTTGTTGTTTTTACTGTGTTTCTAAGCTTCAGAGACATCATCCAGGTGGGTCAGGATGTCAGGATGTGAATAGCAGCACTTGGAGCTTCCTAATGTGATGAAAACCTTACACAGACCCTCAGCTCCTCCTCCTGTTTGATTCCTTGTGGCTTGTGACTAGAAGAGTCTTAATTAGCTCTTGAACGTGTCCTTAAATGGCAGGTGGAATTTATTCCCATAGTTTCTTTGTGTATTTCTTTTTCCCTAAGGACAAAAGGAAACAGTTCTGTCTCAGAGGATCCCCCAGCTGGCACTACTTGTGGATGATGCCCCATCTGTTCTTGCTGCTGCTGAAAACACGCAGGTCAGCGCTGACAAACACAGCTCGCACTCTGCAGTCTGAGGGAAAAGCTGGCCTGACTGTCTGGGTGAAATCTCTTTGCACTGCTCTGACAGGAGTGTATCACCACTTGGGTGGCAGCCAGTTACACACCACATCTGTGAAATCTGGGGGCTGCCTGGGCTGAAGCACTGTCGTCATTATATCATGTCCAAACTATTTGTGCATGGGAACTGATGGTGATACTTCCAGTTAAAAAAAGGCAAAAAAAGAGGCGCATTTTCTGAAGCTACGTGCAATAGCTACATTGTAAATGTCTGGAGAGTAGTTAAAAATTTCTGTATGTGTGTACATGAGTCTCTTAATATCAAAGAGATTTATGACTTTTCAAATAATGTTAACACTATAGCATGCAAGTTGCACATGAATTAGCTACAATAAATAATAAAACAAAAAGTTAAGAGGCCTATTAGATCATCTTCTCATGCCAGTCTCTAAATGTTTCATGTAGCACTTTCTCTCTCTATGTGGTGGCTTACTAACATCCATGAGAGCATTAGTTCACTAATCAAGCATTAGCTTTAATGAGAGATATTCAATCCCTCTCTGAACACGTCTAGAGGACTGAGGAGCCAAGATGCTGGCACATATATATGCTTTATTTTTAAAAGCATATATAGATCTTACCGACCTTACACAGCAATGGGTAAGAAATCATAAGAAAATAATTTAAAAACAGGTGAAGTTTGATAGGCATGAACAAATTGGAGTCAAACCAAGCTACATCCTCCCTCAGCAATGGAGTTTTTGCTTTCTGGAAACTCAGATCTCTGGCGTTTTTAAAAGATCATTTTGTATATCTATTTTCCCCTCTTTTGCCTTTGTGACCTTGCATGGATGATACAGATTTTGAGACAGATTTGAGGCTTGCTGACATGGTGATTCTGGAAGTGAGACAGTATTTTATCAGGTTTCCCTGTAAGCCCCAGACTTACCTTCCTAACAGACATTTCTCATGCTTGGCTGATAGAAAAGGGACCATATTATTAATAACTGAACTACTATGGATATAATCTAATAATGTCTGCAGTAAATTAAATGAGATGAGAGGGCACCTGTGTTACCCCCTTGCTGCAGGGCAGAGCTCAGAGGTGAGCACAGGCTCAGGGAACATTCACGGTGCTGGAACAAAGACACAGTTGACCCCTGACATCATTTAAAGCTACTTGATGCCAAGGACTTCCTCACTTTTTACGGATATTGAAACAAATAAGTCATGGAAATGATGACTGACCCCAGCCATATGGGAGCAGAGAGATTAGCTGCTAATATGGAAAGTTACCTGGCCAGCATTGAGATCAGTCACGGGAGAAGGGGAGATCAGAGGGAGGGCTGCCGAAACCGTGAGGTAATGTGGCTGCTGGGGAAGAAGGGCTGGAGCTGGGACCGACTGGAAGAGAAGAGGTGAAGGTTTTTTCTCTGCTGGAGCCAAAAGTGTACGTCATCATGTGGCTGACTGACAAAGCTGCCTTTTCTAGAACGTGCTTGATACTATGGGAATAACGAGCACGGGGAAGTTACTGCAAAGTGCATGGGAGGAAAAGCAGTAAATCAAGGAGCAGAACAAAGCTGGAAAGCCTCTGCCCAGTCCTGAGCAAAATATAAGCAAGAGCAGTGAGTCAGGGAACAGGAAAAGGTCTGCAGGGCTCATTGCAGGAGAGTTGGAGAGAAGAAATACAGAGCAGTGTGGTGCAGGGACACTGCTGCTGACAGGAGTTAATGAACAAAACTGAACCATTAAACTTGGGGACTATATAAATAAACACCAGTCTTTGTAGCAACTGGATTACATGGGTTAATTAGATGATACCAGCCTTTATTTAAATATACATCCCACTGAAACACAACAGGAAAACTTCACAGTTGTTCTCGCAGCACACAGGGCGATGATATAGTTTCACTAAAGATTATTTGGGCCTGAATTTTCACTTTTCCTGAGCATAAGATTAAACCCCTCACTAAAACTATTTAATTGATTACAAAGCCGAGGTGTGTAGAAGTTAATAAACAGCAAAAGGAAGACAGGTTTTGAACAGAATTATTTATGTTTCATTGTAAAGAGTTAGCCAGTCCATATCTGAAGTATGTAGACTTTAATTTTAGCAAATGACCATTAATATGAATTGCCTTGGAAAAGAGTAAAAATGCAGTTGCTAGGAGGATCAAAGCTTTAGATATCCATAGAACTGGAAAGGCCAAAAAATTGACAGAAAGAAAAAATAAGACTGAAACCAGATTTTACCTTTCTCACTTGGGATAATCATGATGTAATCCTGCTGAACTGACTGAGAATATTCAACATGAAAGAATATTCAACATGGGAAGATGTTTCTTGCTAAAAGGGAGCAAAGGAAACATGCACACACTGGTGAAGGGCTGTGGCACGCAGACTTAAATCCAGGAAATGAGGAATTAGCATGGAGCAATTCACATGAAAGTTCAGCAAACATATTGTGTGGGATAATATACTGCGAGGGGTCATTCCTACACTTGTTGGGAATTATTTTAAGACATAAAGAGACCATGTCTACATTTCTGTCTGTCTGTCTCCCCATAGTGGGACTTCTGGTGAAATCAGATATCAGGGTTTTTTATAGATACATTAAATGGAAGTTGAACTTCCTTTCCAAAATATCATGAAAATTACTAAATTTTAAGAAAAGAATCTTTGTCCTAGGATTGCTTGAAGAATTCTGTGTGGATCACTGTGAAGTGAACTATTTAGGTCAAATAAATTAGATCCATAGAGGAAACTGATAAAGGACAGAAGTGGAACTAAGATTTTTTCTTTCATTTTTTCCCCTTACTTTCTTTTTTCCTCTCTTTTCTTCAAATTTTATTTTCTTGTTTCTTTTCTATTCATGTGGTTTTGGATAATTTTCATTCTGAATGCTGATTTACATGATTGAATATAATGTGTGCACCATATTAACTTAAGTTTTTGGCAATTATGGAAATTTGTCACCCTTAGAGCTGCCTTCTGCTTCCATTCTTGTCACTTTGGTGGCTGAAATTTCTTTCAGTGTCATAAAATTTAAAGTTGTAAAATTCATATTGTAACTTTAACAGCCACATCTGTTTTAAACATTTTTGTTTTAAGAACTCAATGAGAATTTAATGACACGGCAATAAAAGGAAAAGTTGAAGGAAATTATCACAGATTTGTAAAGCCGTAAGACATGTTTCTGCACTTCTGTGGGCCATCAAATTACAAAGAAACAGCCCAATTGCTTTTATTATAGCAATTCTGCTCTTAAAGCATTTCATTGTTTGATGTATTAGCAAGAATTAACATTTCATTTACATCAGTACTAATAATGACAATTATACCCAGGTGCAGGATATTGTCATTAACATATGGACACCCGCAGCATGTTCAGAGAAAAAATATTTATCTACAGTGCTGCCACTGTGTTTGACAGTAATAAATAATAAATTATAACATGTTTTGTGTGCCACCAGATTAATCTACCGGACCAGGAATGTAATAAAAGCCAGTTTTTCCTTCATTGTCTTGCTACAGATTCAACCTTTCAGATGGTGCAAGTCAGGGTGATGTGGCTGCTGCTGCTGCTCAGACCCATCCATACAGCAGAACTCAAAGGTGCTGAAGGTGGGAGGGATCCCTGGACATCCAGCTCCCAGCTCAGGACAGGATCAGCCAGAGCAGGTTTCTCTGGCCACATCCAGCCAGATTTTGGATATCAGCAGAACCTCCCCAGGCAACCCAGTCTGGTGTCTGACCACTCTCACTGTAGAAGTTGTTTCTCATTTGTTTAAATGGTATTTTTTGGGTTTATTTCTGTGCCCATTGCCCCTTGTCCTGCCACTGGGTATCACTGAGCTATCTCCTCATCCAGTTCCCGTCTGATATTTGTACACAGTCATAAAGCTCCCCAGGAGGCTCCTCTTCTCCTGGCTGAACAATCCTGGCTCTAAGCTTCTCTTCAGATGTCAGATGCTCCAGTCCCTTCATCACCTTTCTTGCTCTTTGCTGGACTCACTCCACTCCATGTCTCTGTTGTACTGGGGAGCCCAGAAACATTTAATAAGAGCCCATTAAAAATTATGAACTTAATCTGATGTACAGTGCCTCTGACCCTAGATCTCCTGGTCCTCCTCTGCCCCTCCTTCTGGCCCTTCTCAGTCTGATTTCTGTCTCTGCTGATAAATGGAGACCAAATGGAAAGCTGTAAAAATCTGTCCTACAAATCCCTTAACGTTGCATGTAATGTTTATGAAATTGGAGTCACATAAACATTTATGTAAATCAATTAGGAGCAAGCAGCCAGGATTCAGGATTGCTTTCAGTATCACTTTCCTACTGAAAACCCTTCTAGGCAGACCTGGTTAACCTAGTCAATATGTGACAAGCTGTCTCAGTGCCATCTTTTATATATGTTTGCAAAACTCATTATGGCAGAGAAAAGAAAGGGGTTTGAAAGAAGAAATTCAATGACCAGAAGCATTTCAGCAACCTATCTTGCCAAATATAATTGCTACCATGGCCAGACACTTGGCATCTGGTTGTGGCTCAGTTGTTATGTCTGTCACTCTTGCAGTATTTAATAAAGCATTTGTAAAGAACCCTTTTTAGCTAAGACTTTGCAAAGAAACACAGGTTCTATCTCACTGGCAACTATTTCAGATAACGTAATTTACTAAGTATTTACAACTGAGTTGCTGCATCTGGACTTCAGAGCTTACCACAAGTGCAAAAGTTAAAAAGTGTGTTGAAAACAGGTCCACTCAGGGCAGATTTAAAGTTGCTTCCTACAGTAGGTCAAAGATAAGTAAAATAGTAGCACTGCAGGTTTAAAATGTAATTTGATTCTTAGAAGGGCAAGGCTGAGCTCAAAGGAGTCTCTGTTACACTGGTAAGTGATGCAGAAAGTTATCACAGTACAGGGTCAGCATGCTCAGAGCTGGGGAGGTTTCCCCCTCAATCATTCTGAGATTACCATTTGCAGTTCATAGCTGTGCCACAAAGCAAAGGCATAAGGAATGCATATCCCACCAGTTCTTTTTAATTGCTCCACAGAACTTACATATAGACAGGATATGACTTTCCATTGGCAAATTGACATAGGTTTCTGTAATTTGTCTGTTTTGTCTGCAAAATTCCACAGACGAAGTTAAAAGCATCTGCAGCAAATTTGATCCTAGTAGCCCCACTTGGATACAGAAAGGTGCTAATAAATTGCCAAAATTTATGGAGTCTAACACTCCAGTCTAACTCAGAGAGACTCTCTGAAGTCTTGAGCTGAGAAAAAGCTTTCAAAATTATTTTTTTCCATTATAGAGTTGACTTCTTTATGATAATTTGTGTCATCTGTGTACGTTCATTGATGGCACACAAAACTGGTAAGAGTGCACCCAATTTGTTGTCTGTGTGCACAGGTTCCTATTTTACTTGTGCAATATTAAGCACATCTCACACAGGAACTTCCTGTACTCCTAACTGACTTTCTCTGTTATTTTTGGAGGATCTGGATAGATAGGCAACAAATGAACACAACTTACAATAGAAAGTTTTATCCCAATCCAACAACAACCTTAGTCTTTATTTTCCATGAAATCACAGGTCAAAATTTGCACAATAATGGGTCAGCTGAATTGCTAGCAAAAAATTTGGGATAATCAACTAAATTTGTGCAGGATACTGGATCTGCTCCATTTCTCAGGAAAAGTGTCCTGAGATCACAGTGGAGACAGTAATTTAGTTACATGACTTGTAGTATATAATTTTGTCATATACAGTGCATCGGTGTCATATTTAATAAAACTGAAAGCACACTAAATACTTCTGCCTGATTAATAAGTTATTCTTCAGTGTTTGTCATGAACAAAATAAAAGATGTACAAAAAACTTTACTTTTTCCAGTTATTTCTAGTTATTTCTAGTCTGGTTTTTATCCTCAGAAGGCCTGGAAGAATGTCTGCTGCATTTTATAGTTGAAAGAGTGAAAATATAAATGCTTCTCCTTGATTTCAGTGAAATTTGGGTCATTCAAAATAATTATTTTTTATTTCTTGATAAAATAAATACTCCAAAGGCCACTATTTCTTTCACTGGCATTCATAATTATCTCCCAACTTTGATAGATTTTATTACAGTTTGAAACTGAGGTTGAATTTTTTGAATTTAAAACACCCCCCCCCCCCACCAAAAAAAAAAAAACCACCAGAAAATTGCAGGGAGAAAAATAAAACTCTGAGTTTTGTTCCATTTTTGACCATGACAGTAGGTTTCATGCAGTATTAATGAGAGAAGAATTTGGATCTAAAGATGTAATTTGGTTTCTTATTTCTCTTTTCTGTCACTTCCACTGAAGAAACAGACTTACAATACGTCTTTGCTTGCTTAATGCTATTGCTAATTGCCCAGATGGGACTCTGAGAGACCATTAAGTGTCTATTGATTGCAGCTTGCCTATGACAGATGAAGTTGACTCTGACTTTTTTTTTTTCCCCCCCCGTCTGGTGCTGTAAACCGAGGTCTTTGTGCTCCTGCTGACCGTGACTTTCCTGTATTGACTTTCCTGGCTTTTTCCAAGTTCCCATGTAACTTTTGCTGCTCAGAGACATGGCAAGTGCTTTCCTGGGTGATGGGTGCACTGTCTCTGTGACTATTTAACTCTGGAGCATATGTGCTGTCTGCTTTCTGGTTTTTGCTGTTGCTGTGTTTCACCAGTTGAGAAATTGGATGTGGTGGAAATACAGTTCTGTGGGAGGGATGTTTGCCTGGGGCTCTGCACCTGTGCATATCCACACCACCAAAACAGGACTCAGGTCTGCTCTCTGCTCACTGTTTAGCTGGTAAAATGACATTTAGTATTTTTCTCAAGAGTCATGACTATGGATGAAGGTGTGCCAGTCAGTTTAGTTGTTAACCAATGTGAGTTTGAAACTGCTTACATCCATGCTCTGCCTGAAAAGTGTGTCATGCTATCACTGCCCCCAAAGAAAGGTGAAAACTCTGCTCAGCCTCCCTCTGGATAGAAACCTAATCTCTGTTGGGGTTTAGTACATTGTCCAACAGCTAAAGAAACTCTGAATTAAAAATAAAAGCTGTCCACAAATAAAGACGAAGAAGCATCTGTGGAAAAGTACAGTTTAAAGAGCAATGGAGGTGGTAGGACTGAGTGGAAACGCAAGAAATACTGTGTAGGAGGAACAGACACATGGGAAAAAATGATAAAATAAAATTATCCTCTGGAAATTAAAAAAAAAATGGTAACAAAACTGTAATAAATATAAAAGGAAGTCCAGAGTTATGAAATGAGTAAAAACAAGTGCAATGATAGAGTGGGGAAAGGTCACCCCAGCAGCCCTGTGCCTCCTTTGGGCAGGCTCTGCCAGCTTCCTGCAGTGGTCGCTGCCTGTGAGAGAACTTGGCCAGGGGCAGGGAAGGTCTGGAGCCCAGTAGGACAGGTGAAAACAAGGCTCCATGGCCTGAACGGTGGTTATGGTGGCATCTGCAGGAAATGCTGCTCCATAATGCCAGGGCAAGGAAATGGCCATAACTGGCAGGTTGTGCTGATCATTCATGCTCTGACCACTGTCAGATAAACTGACTGGCATCAGGTTTTGTTGCCTCCCCCTGTTCACAATTGTTACTTTTTGTTTGATGATCCTGAACATGCCTCATGTAAACCTCATCCTTTCCTTGCTATTTCCTCAAGAGGGACAACTGCTTGCCCTGTAGCCTCTTGTTTTCAATGCAGTTGAAAAATTGTTCTAACACATTGAGCCATGAGATCAGATTTCATCCCAGTCTGGGGGCCTGCATGGGCTCTTGTGAGATGCCTCATTGATCCAAAGCACTTACAGTGACCTACTGGACTCTGTGTAATATCAGTGTCAAGGAAATGTTCCATCTGTGCTGTCCTGCAAATGCCTCATCCCCACCAAGGTCAACATCGGCAGCTCAGCCCACAAAGCTGCTGCCTGTGGGTCAAGTTCCATGATGCCATCTCTGGATTTACACATGAAGTGGGGACAAATAAACATGTCTGGGTCTGTGCAGGGAGCTTGAAGCACATGTTGGTCTCTAGCAGCCAAAGGACAGGGGGAACTGGGGGCAGACTTGCATTTCTACAGCTGAGTGCTTCAAATTTTGCCCTTAATGCTTCACAGCACAGTGGACTTAGCGCTGAGTTTGGCCTCAGATACTTGGTAAAGGATCTGCCTTCAAGTGTTGGGTTGGAAATATATAAAAATAATGACTAACGTTCAACAAGAATCTAACATGGATGGGTGGGGCCCACTTTCTGTGTCAGTCAAGTCTGAGCCATGGACCTGCTGACTCCTGACAGATGACCCATTTCCCAGTTCCAGACACATACAGTTCCCTTAGGCTGCTCGGGGACCCCATGCACAGCGTGGGCTCTGCCTCCTGTGCTGAGCCAGGGCCTCTGGCCCCTCTCCTAAACGTGGCTGCTGGCATACCCACCATTAGCCGCTCACGGACACCCGTGTGCTCCTCCTCTGCGGCCCCCAGAGGGAAGGGGCACAAGCACCATCTGCCCAGCACAGGTGTGGGTCCCCACACGCGCCGGCACAACCTGGCAGGGCCCTCACAGGGCGCGATTGTTCCGGCACAGCTGTGTGGGGACGGCCATCTGCACCGGCAGCCACCGCGGGGCGCGCAGGCCTCGGCCTCGGCCATTCAAGAGCTGACACGGACTAATTTATGAGAAATTGCTTTTAGCAGGTGCTAACCTGTCTCGACCATGGATAATGGGAGAGTTTGCTATTGGGAATCAAACCAGAGAGCCATAAAACCTGAGTATCATTACAGATTTTACTGGAGAGCACAGCTGTTGCAATGTCATCGTCTCTCTCTGTCCAAGACGCACCAATTCCTGCTGAGTTCTGACCAGCTAAATGGCAGGAATTAGTGCCATGCAATCACAGAGCAGCAATTGCCATGTCAATATTATTCAATTCCGTGCATGTGTGCGCATGTTTGTCTGGCTGCTACGTTGCCACATTCTCTTGACACCTACTGCAAATCTCTGTTTCTCGCTTATTCCTCACTTCCATTTCTCTGCTAGAGTGAAAATGAGAAGTATTTTTTCCCCCTTCAATCTCACTACATATGTCACTAATAGGACTTTTCAAAACTTTTGTCAGTCACCTTCTGTAACAGCCTGAGGAATACTGTAGGGACGTCTATAGTAGCTGGATACAGGATATTGTATTTCTTAGTTTGTCCAGTTGAATAATTGCTTGGAGTAGCTTTATGGACTTGCGCGACTCTTACTTGGAAGGAAGTGAAAAGCCAGTTGGGGAATCAAAATATTTCTAGGGTGACTTACAGAAGAGTCAGGTTAAAATCAGCAGGTCAGGGTCTGATTTGAGGTCGTAAATTAGGTGCCTGGAGAGAATTTGTTGGGAGGAGCCATGTCTGACATACTGAAGTAATTTGAAAAACCACTGTTTATTGATGCACCATTTTTCATTATTAAAGTGTTGCTCCTGCTTTTTGCACTTGATGCATTTAAGCTGCGAGATACTGTTGAAGAAAAGGGTGAGAATCAAAGAATCAAAGCTATTCAACTCTCCCCTTGTTGTCTCTGTTATTCTGGAGCACACATTCCTGGAGGTGATAGTCCTTGGAAGTAGTGTGGGACTGGATCAGCAAGCTCAGTTCTCACCCTGGAAATCACCTCTCTGCATCAGGTAGCAGCAGGGAGCTGAGCAGGAGAGGAGCACATTTGGGCAGCAGCCTGCACTGTGAGCAGGGAGCTCTGCCTGTCAGTCTGGCATCTTTCACTAACACCAAATTTGCTTTAAGGATAAAAAAAAAAAAATGAAGCCAGGATGTGGTTGAGAGTGAACATATGTTGGAAGTTCAGCTTAGGTAATACAATAAGCTCTTCAAGAACGGGTTCTCTTTCTTCTCAGTGTAAATAAATACTCATGATAGCCCCAGACATATTCATTTTCTTGGGATTCTCTCTGTTCCTTATCGGAGGTGGTGTCCAGTGCGTTATTGATGTGGGCTCATTTGAGAGCCTGTGCCCTTGTCCATATGCACAAGTCATTTAATAAGATGAGAAGCAATGTGTAAAATAACAAGAGTGTTGATGTAAAGTTCTCAAATGGCCAGCACTGGGATTAATACTTAATGGCCTATTGACACAGAATATTTACTGATGAGCAACACAGGGTTCCAGTGACACCAATGCAGGGTTATTTTGGAGGGCTGCATCCCTTTTTTTAAAAAAAAATAAATTTATTAGTAAAATGCATTTCATTGGTGTTTGTTAGCAACACTCTCTTACAACAGTCATGGGGAAGTGCTCATTGGAAAGAAACAATTTGAGGTAAAGAAAGACCCTCCTAAATCACAGTAGATTTTTCGAATGGCCTGATGAGATTGTTACAGCTAACAGCTCTTCTAGAGATGCTTGATAATATAATTAAGACGAAAATCAAATTTTGTGCTTCAGGGTATAAATTGATCAAAAAATCTTTCCCATGAACAGCTGTCTAGTTAAGTATTCAAAATGCAAATGCATGTACATGTGAGTGATTGTGATTTTTCCTGTCCTTGGGAACACTGTGGGAGCAGCACTTACACCCCACCTCATGTCACCAGGGACAGGAGCAGCTGCCCTGATCTACCAGGGGCAGGTGAAGCAGAGCCAGGCTGTGCTGGTTGTCCAGAGGAGAAGGGATCCCCTCTGGCCTTGGCTCCTCCTGGTCAGCTGGAGCCTGGTCACTGGGAACATGTGGTGACCTGATGCAGGTGGTGTGGGTCTTCTCTCGGCACAGCTGGGAAGGTGGACAAAGTCAGAATCTGACTCCACTGAAAGGCAGCCAGCACCATGGCTCCTCTGCTCTTCTCTTCAAACTGGCTACTGTGGAAAGCATAATTCTGTAACCAAAACCCCAGACCTGCTGCAGTTGGAGAATCCCAACCCAGAGTTTCAGGGGGGTATAAAACACCAGGATAAATCAGTGGTGCTTCCATGTGCTCAGATCCAGGTAGGGCTAAGCAAAGCTTTGCTCAGGAAAAGAAACCAAAGAACTCTCTGCCTCTGCAGGACAGTGTAAATTGAACATCAGACCTGCTCTTCCACTGCCAGTGCCACTGAGCTGTGCTCCCAGCACAAGTGTGTGCAGCCAGGTGCTTCTCCTGTCCCAGCTCTCTCACTCACCAGGGTTACTGAGGACACTGCCTGAGTTAACACAACTGAGCTTGACTCTCCACTCCCAAAATGGAGATTAAACTAATTATGTTTTTCTGCTAAATGAAAAAATCTGACACAGAAACAAGCTGGAGCAAAAGGGGAACATTTTATAGTAACTCTTCCGAGGACAACAATACTTTAGGAAAACTTCCCCATGACTACTTTTTTACAGAAGTGTATTTTATACAGTTCTTCACAGAAAAATTCATCCAGGATAAACAGTCAGCTGGGTTAGTGACTCCAGAATTACCTGTGTGTCACTGGAGGAGCTTGGTCCATCCAAAAGATTAGTGCAGAAGGCTGATAGTGCATGGGATGGGAAACCTCATTCAAAAGCCAGCTCCTCCTCCCCAGACTGCCCCATGGGTGACAGTCACTGCTGCAACAATATGTGCTTGGTAATCCCTTCCCAATCTCTTCAGTAGATATGAACTCCTTGTCTTTCATGTGTATTTTCTGGCTGATTCCTATGGGTTATCTGTGCATTATTTTTAAGGACACCAAAAATAAAAAAACAGATGACAGAATAAGACAAATGAATTTCCTGCAGTTAGAAGAGTGTGCTGACATGCTGATCTAGGTAGGAATGCCAGTACTGATACATTCCTCACAGATATGTAAGCAAATATCACCTTATAGATGCAGCTGCACAAGTGCTAACAGATTTTATATATCTCCAAACATATTTATGTGTGCACTTAGATGACAGTCTCTATAAATCTGAGATAAATGCTCATTGTTGCTCCCAGGCAGAAAGGCAGGTACCCACCTCTGTCACGCCTGTGCACAGACCTGTACCCAGATGCCAGCTGTAATTTTAGACCAGCAGCACATGCAGACACATCTGTTACTGGGCACTGGGCAAAACTGGTATCAGTGAACTGACCTCTACGTCTGAGTGAGTGACTTGAAACCCAGAAGCAGCAAGGCTGGGGCTTTTAATGAAGTGAATGAGAAATGAAAAAAGAGAGATTGAAAGTGCCTTGTGCTGTGATACATAATTGATGAGACTCCAAGCAGGGCTTCAGTGGCTAATAAATTATTAAACACTGACTCATTAGGGAAAGATTTCATTATAGGATAATTTAATTAAACAACAGGCAAAAAGAGGAAAGAGCTTTAAGGGACTGCATCCTTCTGGTTTTTCCACTGTGACACTGATGATTTAAAGAGAGAGGAGCCAAGAAATGATCCTGAAGATAGGAAAGTTGTTTACGGTGCAGGAGAGGAATGATCCTTGGCTTCTTCAATGCTCACATTTTCATTTCCCTGTTGTCTGGTAGATGTGGGCTGTTGTTATTCTGCTTTAAATAAATTTTGCAAGCCCTTTCCCTGGTGTAAAACCCACGTGGCAGGGCAGGTGAGAAGTGGCCCCAGTGATGCTATCCCTTGTGACAGACAGGAGATTGCTATCTGTGATTCCTGCAGAGCACAGGGCTGGAGCTGTGGCTCAGGCCAGGGCTGGGATGAGCCTGGTCCACGCTCACCAGCCACGCTGCTTCAGGGGACAGGACACCAAGGGAGGGTATCCAACCTCAATTTTCAATTTTTACAAGGCCAGAGGCCCCTGAGTGGAACCAGATCTCCATCCTGAGAGGGCTGAGGGCCAGGAACCTCTGACTGACTTCTGCATTTGCCTAGGGCACCAACCTCTTTCTTTCAGATGAAATAAAGTTCTTTCATATCACCATCCAAGTATGTGCAGAAGGCAGTGCTCAAGCCCAGGACCTCTCATGGTACAGCTCACAGGTGGATGGTGTCACCAGCCTAGAGAACAAGAGTGGAGGCCAGCACTCCACAGCAGCTTGGGGGTGCTTGGATACAAGGGGCTCTCTTCCTGATCTCAGTTGAAGAGAATGAAGATGTGTGTCAGCCCCTGTAGGGAGACTGAAGGGACACCAAGTCCCCTGGTGAACATTTGGCAGCAGTGAGAGGGCTGGGGTGTGTAGGCACAGCTCCTTTGGGTTTTCACATTGTCTGGCCTGGTTTGGGGGAGAGCTCCCCAAATCACCCCACAGGCACTGCAGGGAGCAGGGCAGGGAGAAGAAACTGAGTGCTTGACCCCATCCCATGAATGAAGAGGAGATATGTTTTCATTTTACATTTGGATTGGCAAGACAGAAATTTGTACAAAGAGTGACTTTTTCCTTGCTCCTACAGGGTGGTTTTTTTTCCCCCAGATGAGTTTATTCTCCATCAGGGTAAGGACAGCTGGGAGGAAGGAGACAGGCTGGTCAGGTCAGAAGGAGCCTCAGGACAGCAATGGCAGTGAGCTGAGAACCCAGAGGGATTTCCATCTGCATCTCTCCTGGGGAGGGTTAGTGAACCTCACTGAGATCCCCCCTCCTTTTTTGCTTAAACAATATGCAAAACAAACAGATGGACAGACTTTTTGGGTCATTTGGCTGTTTTGCTCAGGGCTGTGAGTGGGACGAGTGCCCAGCTGCTGCTTCTGCACAAGGAGGTTTTCAAGATGGAACAGACAAGGTCAGGTGCATCCAAACTGATAAATGAAACAAGAAGAACTTGAAGGATGACAAGCATAGCAGAAGCAGAAAATCTTCATTTCCAAGCAGTTACATTCAGTATCTGTTTTACTTCAGAAAGATGCATGCAGCTGTCTAACATTTGCTCAAGCCCTCAATTTTGGGCCCCATTTCAATTCCTTCAGACTTTCCTACACCCAGAGTGCATCTGCAAAGTAAGAAAAATTAAGACTGATTTTTTCCCAAAACTGTGAGGTTACTGCAAAATCAAGAACACCTCCTTTTATTTTTGCACAATGCAAAGGTAAAGGGCACATTGAAACTACCTTTGATTGAGAGAATCTGTTCATCTCCTCACAGGGAAAGCAAGAAGAGGGAGGAAATAAGGAATATAGATGTGATGAAGGCACATGGGGACCTTTTTATAAAAGCACAGCCAGTAGTTTGGAGAAAATGGTGATTCCTCTCTGTCTCCCAGCATTGTGACCCCTCATGGAGTGAAAGGCTGGTTCTGGGCTCTCCCATTCAAGACAAAAAATAGATGGGAGGCTGGTGAAGGGGCAGGAAGATGGTCAGGAGGTCGAAGGAAGCAGCTGGGTGGAAGCTACGAAAAGGTAACGGGGATCTTAATTGCTTCTAATTGCCAGGCCCTTCATAGGGATTGTACCAGGTAATTGTATCCCCCCAAGGATATTTCTGCCTATCAAACTGTAATAAAATGCTCAGCTAGACATCATTCTCGAGTCCATAGAAAGTAGGAAAAATATCTCTGTCTTTTTTCATGAGAAGAGGGTTCTTCATAAATATAAAATTGTACTTAACTGCAGTCATTTGCCAAAAGACTGCCCACAGCTACTCCATATTTGTGCTGATCTTTTGTGGTCCTTGTTTACTAGCTGCAACAGAAAAATAGGAAATGGCTGGGGTTTTATGCTGGAATCCAATCCCATGGCAAGTGTGGTCAGAAATTTGGGAAGTCCCCCAGAAATGGTAGCTTTTTAGTTACTATTCAGAAAATAGAGAGACAGGAAAGAAAAAAAGCCTGTCAGACAAAGGAGGAATATGACATTTGCCTCTTGATAATCACCTATAAATGCCTGAGAGAAAGGAAACCAGTCCAAAAAGTACTTATATGCACTGTGAGAAGAGATTATCTGTCTGAGACTGACTGACAGCTTTGGTTTAGAGTCTCACTGGCATAAAGATGTGAATATACATGAAAGAAAAAGACTTTAAAAAGGTCTTGTTTCTACAGAGAAGGACAAAATAGGGCTAGTTCATACAAAAAAAATTTACAAAATATGACAGAAAATATGGGTTCCTGGCTGCCTGTCTTTTCAGTTTAGCTCAGAAGCTGCTCCTCTGCTAAGACAGGGAGGCTCCAGAAGATTTATGGCAACCAGAAAGTTCATCAGATTTAATTGCTGGCTGGGCAGTATAAATGGAGTTCTGCAATTGCACCTGGTCCTGTCTTGCTGGTCAAAATTACGGGATCTACTCTCATCAGTCCCTTTAAGTGGTGACCTGGGAAATGGAGCTGAGATGCTTAAATCCAACAGATAATCAAGTGAAAAACTTCATCAAAAAGAGGGTGGAACAGCTAAAGCAGATCCCAAAATTAACAGCAATTGACATCTTCAAAGTTTTACTTTTGAACTGTCCTGCAGCAGCCTGATGGAAGCTAGTTCCTTCCATTAGTTGTGGGTGTAATTAATTTGTAAAGTTGCAGTTTGGTACTGGGTGATTGATACAGGACCTCAGTCTCAGAAGAACTCAGCCTTTAACGTTATATTTTCTTCTTAAGTTCTCCCTAAATGAATTCTAAGTTTCCTTTCTGCAAGTATTCTTTGCCAGATCTTAGTGTGTGATGTCAAGAAGCCTCTTCCCCTTCCCTTATAAAAACTTTCACTCTGAGCACTTCGTGCTGTGCAGTGTCTGTGATGAGGATGCAGAGAGATGCTGTGGTCTCATCTTCCTTCCTCTGGCTGACAATGAGTATCAACTATTCCATTGCAGGAAACATGGCACATGATCACGTTCCCATTAATGTCAGAAGGATTACTGTTCTGATTCACCTCACTCCCAAGGACAGTTTTGGAAAGCAGTCAATGAAGCTAAAGAAAACAGTCTTAATAATGCAAATTAATATTTTTGCATTATTGTCCAAATGCAGTGCTTGTTCTATTCTAAGAATTCAATAGAAGCTGTGGAAAAGTGAAATCTCTCAGTTTTATGCTGTGTCTTGAACTGTGAGTTCTGAATTGCCAACAGTTTAGAAGTTTGGCTTGGTTTGCCTAGATGCTCAGGAGATTATGCTCTCTTTGGTCTGCAGAGGGAGCAGATAATTTTCTAAGGAAAAGTGTTTAGTTGGAGAGTTTCAAGAAATGATGAAATCCCAAGTGGATTGCCTGTCCACTTATGGATCAGGCTTTTCCTCTGGAATGAGGAAGAATAAAAGAGGTATGAAATGGTTATGGGGAAATGGTTATAAGGGGAAAGAAATGAGTAGAAATACCTCCCTCATGTTACTCAGGTTTTGCATACATTCACTTTTGGCTCTGCATGCACAAGATCAAGATTTGTCCCTCATTTATCCCAGAATAAGCCTGAAGTAACTCTATCAGTGCTCACAGGCCCCTTCTTGCCTCCAACCATCCCATCCTTGCTTTTTGAACCTTCTCCTGGCCTTTGAAGCTTCATCCTTGCATGGCTTTGCACCACAGCTCATCGGGCCTTTAGCTGCCCTGGCACCCCTTCCTAGGGCTCTGCATTCCAGCATTGTTGGCACCAGGGCTCGCAGACCACATTTTTCCTGGCTGTGCTGCTGATAGGGGATTACTGCAGCAAGGCTGGACTTGGCACAAGCTTCCAGAGCCAGGCTGGCAGGAGCACTGTGGTCCTGGCAAGGGAGGTGTCACAGTTCCCAGATCCACTGTCCCCTGTCACTGAACTGGGACTTGCATAAGGAAGGTTGTTTAGTAACCCCATTCCCTGATTAAACTTGTTTCAGGTGTAAATGTCCTTCTCTACTTTCATATATTGGAATATTAAGATATTTCTCAATCATTAATGGGAAATTAATATAAAAGGGATTTCTGTAATGTAACAGGTCATTGAAGGGTTATCTGGTGCTCCCACAGTTTCATTTGGTCATTTTTAGAAACCATGTGACCTTCTGCCTCAGTTTCTCACAATACAAAATGTAGAAGTGTACAGATGTGCTGGAAATCAGCAAACAGGACCCATTCAAATGGTGTGAGAGTGGGACAGACAGAAAGACAGACATCCTTTTCATCAGTGCCATCATCTGAACTGATGATGTCAATTAGTGGGAGCATGTTTTTAGGATTAGCATAGCCCTGGGGAGGGAAGAAGGTGGGCTGCTGCCACATTCTCTACTTGGAGCCATCTCACTGTCAGAGCTCTCCCAAATGCAGTGAGGAATGACTACAGCAAAATGTAGAGATTGATGTTGACGCTCCTCCCCAGAGCCACTGAGGTTCAATAAAGATCTCTGCAAAGCCTTCAGAAACTTTTTGGGTAGAAGCTGTGGCAGCAGAGTAGTCTAATTCTTCTTTTTTGTCATAATGATTGTTTTGAAAGATTTGACTTACTGTTTTTCAAAGAGATTTTCTACCTGATATGCAGAAAACCACCCCGAGGGGGAGGAAGAACCCTCTCCAGTGAAAGACTTCCAGTTACAGCCCAGAGCAGAGACAAGCCCCTCTTTTATTTCACCAGTTACCTGCTTTGCAGGCTGATGGCTCAAAAGGATTTAAAACCCCTCTGTCCCTCAGCTTCAGAGGTAAAACATCGGGCTTGTTCTCTCGCTGTGACCTCCAGGAAGTTTGGCACATTCCTTAAGTGAGATTGACCCCAAGTTCCTTTTTCTGATGTTTTTGGATTAAGCCAGACTTGGCACTCACGTGGGCTGTGATACAGTCAGCATTCCCCAACTGTGATGGTTTGTCATGGGTCAGCACAAGCGAAAGCCTGTTCAGCAGAAGGTCGTGGAACTGCAGCAGGGCTTCCTGCAGATTAGTGCTGAAATGTGTAAAAGCAAGAGGAGGGAGCATGGCTGAGCAGGCTGAAACCCTCTGGGTTCCACAGATTAGCCCTGCTGTGCTGTGATACTCAAACACTCATAGAAATGTGTTAAAAGCTGGTTTATGAGCAAGGCATCCCTGGGGTGTTTCAGGCTGCCTCACAAACTGCACAGCTCCCCATTGTCCCACACTGGACTGGGCAGGGTGTGTTCCTGTGACACAGACTGATGTTTCCAGAGGTGTTGAGGCCAGTTAGACTCTCCCTTTACTCATCACAGCTCTCAAAATGCCAACAGTAGCTTCACTGGTAGCTGAAACCTGACAGAACTGGGAGTCTGGGAATAAATGCAGGCTGGAGTACAGCAGGAGGCACTGCTGGCTCATCGAGGGAAGATCTGAGATCTCATCTCTTTGTGGATGAGACAGGTATAAGGGCTGTGAGATCCCAAGGAATGCCAGAGTCAGATCGTAATTTCAGATCCATGTCTCTTAGAGCTTCCGGGGAGAGTGATTGATTCTGCTTATATATAGCCATGATATTTCTAATACAGCACTGGGAACTTCAGAGTGTCCTGCACTCCAGCTGTCATTAACTAGGCTTTCCACAGGTTATTGCTGAATCATTTTTTTCCCTTTTTGCAGTGGATTAAGAAGGCTGTGAGAGTGTTCTGGGTTTATTTCCAGTCCATTGATATTACTAAGATAAGAAACACAAAATAATTGCAGGAGCAGATTTTTATAACATGATGGTTAGACTTGGGAATAGATTACTTTTTTATTTGGCGTATTTGGATTTCTTACATCTTACTTGAGCAGTGAGGGGTGCTGGATCATTAATAAAGCAATTCTTCATTCATCATTGCTGTTACTGCTGGTTTGAAAATGCAAAATTCAAAATTTGGAAATTCAGACTAAAAGTCTAACTAACATTAGTTTAATCCCCCTTCAGTGTTGTTTCTTTTTCCTGAACCCTTCCATCACCTCCCTTCCCTAAGCACTCCCAAAGGAGGTACACTGGTGTTGGTGACCCTGAGTTCTGTAGATGTGCTCTGGTCAGTGCTGGATTGCAGAGGGGCAGCACCCCAGGAGCCTGTTTATCACAGTGTTCCAAGTGTGGTTATCACAGGTGGAAAACACTGAGTCCCTGGCACAGGCAGAGCAGCCTCATCTCATCCCTGAGCAAAATCAAACGCTCTGAACAGAGACAGGAGGACAGAGAAGGTGAGAACAGAATTACCTTTCTAACAGACTTGCTGAGGCAGCAGGAAGGCCCCACAGTAAGGGAGGCAGAGGCTCAGCCATGGAAGGATGGAAGGATTTGTGCATTTAACTGCAGGATTGCTGCATTTAAATGCAGCATGAAGAGGAACCTTAAGCACCCACTTGGCTGAGTGTGAAATTAAAGCTGGTTCTCCCGGGCATCTCTGCCCTTCCAGGAGCCCTTTCTCTGCAGGCTTCACAGACACATCAGCAGTAGTTTTCTTGCCAAGGCTCACTGTGTCTTAGCCATTGCAAAGTGCCTTTTGTGAGCTTCTTCAGAGTTTTGATTTTTTAAATAAACTTCCAGGATAGGCCATATTTCATACGAAAAAACAGGAAAAGAAGGAGTGTGAGTAGTGAAGTGAGTGAGAAGAAAGATTTAAAACACCAGAGAATTTTCAGTTACTTTTAACTGTCTTAAGAAGCATTATAAATAACTATAACAAGCCCAGTTTTTCACCCTTCATTAGTTATTCCAATCCAGCTGTATTTACTGATGGTGATTCTCCAGCTGAGCAAAACTCCATCATTTGTAGTGCTTAAAAAAGTCGGTGAAAGACTAAATGCAGAGCTGAGGTTGCTAGACAGACCATAGCCAAGAAAGCTGAAATTCTGGCTCCAAATAATATTTTCTAACCCCTTCCATTATCAGAGACTTGCTGGGTTCCCACATAACTTCTTAAATTATTGTATCTAACCCCTGAAATCAAACGTAGACATGACTTTGTCTTTAAGGAGGGGGTCAGATTTAAAATTAAGGCATCTGGGAGCCAAGGGAAATTTTCTAGGTGCTAAAATTGGCTCTGGAGCTGCCATTTCCCAGCACAGTAGAATAGTTCACCCCCATCCAAGAGGTCACAGCAAAGCATGAATTGAAGGTGTTAATGTAAAACCCCAAATCCACAGACTTCCTGACTTATGGAGCTGATTTTGCTTTCTAGGAACGAAAAGCAGTATTAATTAGAGATGAGAATGGACAAAAAGTTTTCAGTTTTTGTGCCACAGGGTTTAGGTATGCCAATTGTTCCTGCCAGTGATAGGTCAGTACACCCCAGAGAAGCTGTGTTTTGTGGTGCCCTGCAGAGCCTCTCTGGGTTTGGCCCCATCAGGCTTGAAGTGGTTCTACCAGGCAGAGAGCAGGAGGAGGTACTGATGAGACTGTGAATATGTATTTATGCTAATAGAGGCACATGGGCCTCTATGGAGCAAAAATAAATGGAGAAAAGTCCTGTCTTTACTGATCTCAGGACTAAACTGCTTCTGTTCTCAACCTCCTCCTTTGATGCAGATGTCCAGGACATCCATTTCCAGCCAGGGCAGGGCAGGTGTACCTGCAGCTGTTGGGGTCTCCAGCTTGTGAAAAACCTCAGATGTGAAGGAGAAGGTCAGCGCAGGCATAAAGGGGGGTCTGGTTCATGTCACAGCTCCTCTCTTCTTCCCCCTCATTAGCATCACTCATGCTGAGTGCTCAGTGTCTCAATCCATCAGGATGAGAAGGATTTGTACCAATGCGGGTCTCTCCCCATCATTCATATTAAAATTATTATATTCCCTACCCCTGAAGGCCTCTACCTGCTAAAAGGCTCTGCTGATCCTGAAATAAAACAGAGAAGTTGGAAAACTCATATAGCAAAGCCTGCACTGACTCATGGCAGGAAAGATAAATAGGATATTTCAACACATCTGCTGTTGTATAGGTGAGTCCCTGAGTGGCACCAGAATGTTCTGGAGCTGCTGTAACTGTCAAAACTCCAAACTTTGACCTCAGCAACAATAGAAAAAAAAAACCAAAACAAACCAACAGAAAGTGTTTTCCTCCAATGGATCCTCCTCTGCCCTTGGTATCCAAAAGCTGCAGTGGGTGACCGCAGTGTGAAGGTAAACCTTGCCTTGACATGGGGAGTGATGAATTGTTTCTATCCTGAAATCCAATCTCTGAAATTGATTGCACCATCACAGTAAATCCATTACTGGAGCAACCCATTTTACCAATACCACATTTCAATAATTTATTTTAGAATAAAAGGCTTTTTAAAGTATCAGATGAAATTAAGACCAGTTCTTTGATATCTGTAAATACTGGAAGCACTGCTTCAGATGGAAAGTGTCATAGATACTTCCTGAAAGCAAAATTATATTTCATAAAGATAACAGGCTAGATAGAGGGAGGGCTATGAAGAAGGAGAGAAATCTCATTTAATGTGTGCACCTCCCTCTTTGGGGATGGCCAATTCTGTAATATTTATGTAGGCAGGCTTGCTCAATGGCTCATATATTTTGAAATTTTGCAGGATAGTAGTTAATAAATAAAGACAAATAGTTCTGTGAGTCAAGTTTTTGCACTGATGCTCAGACAGGCCAGTGTGGTTTTTTTCAGAGCTAACGATGTGGTAGACACAGACAGACAGAGCAGATCAGGCCATCCAGCCTTGCACCCTGTCTCTGCCAGGGGCTGGCAAGGGGTGAGAAATGGTGAGAAACCAGAGCAATCTCGGTGTCCCATCACAGCACCTGGCCAGCTAAGCTTGCAGAGAGTTCCACTGAACTTTTCCACTGAGTTCCTGGTGGACTTTATTGCTTTTACAAAATAAATCCACAGAATGCTCAGAATGGGCTCCTGCTTTACATAAGACTCTCCTTTTTTAACAATTTATCTCTGATTACAACATGACACCTTAACTAAATGCTGTGTTACATCTATGGCTATTCCCAGCACGATGGCCAGACTCTGTGTCACATCCCCCCTCCAGGCAAAGCTACCCAACCTGTTCTGAAGCATCCAGAGCTGGTTTTAAAGCAGTTGGATGTTTCCATCTTCACTGTGCTGTGCTCTGCAGCTATCAGAGCACTGAGTAATGGGATCTGTGTTTAGGAAGCTGGAAGAAGGGAAAATGCAAAGCAGGGGTATATCCCCATATTTAATACACATGTAGCATTTTATCCTCCAACTTCTGCCTGTTTACAATACAAATAAAATGAGCTGCCCTTGGTGTGACATTCCTTGCATTTTTACATCAGCTTAACCCTGGAAAAGCTTAATCCTGGTTTAATGGTCTTTTAATAGAAGTGGTCAGTAGTTTTGTAAATGTTTAAGTGACAGGTTGACAGACATTGAGTTAACACTTTAATCCTGGCTGCAGGCCAAATGGCTACCAAGCTGGTTTTTCTTTAAACCTGAGAGTGGGGCATTTATTTCCAGCTCAGCCTCAGGTTAGAGGTGGTGGCTCTGAGTGTTTACAGGAGGAAAATGGGTGTTGCACTGTGTCATCAAGAGGTACCTTTGGGCAGTGTGAAGCACTTCTATCCCAAAGCTTTGACAGACAATTTCCTTTTCCTCTGCAGAATGCAGTAACATTATTACAGGTGGGTCTGAACGCTCTGTAGAAAGATTGTCTTTCTTCTAAATGCCAAAGAGTTTCCCTGTAAGTGACTCAAGTATAGAAATACAGAATCATTTAGGTTGGAAAAGGCCCTTAATGTTGAGTCCAACTGTAAATGTAACACTGCCAAGTCCACCACTTAAACCCTGTCCCTAAGTGCCATGTCTGCATTATCAAGAATTCCAGATGCAAAGTATTAGAGGGAGATTTCCCAGAATAAGTAGGTACTTATAAATGCTGCAATTGACAGTGTCTGGGCATCTTGGATGAATTTCTCACAAAATCAAGCATGAATTTATAACTGTGCTTTTGAAGCAAGTCTGGACTCGAGAGCTGATGCCCTCAAGGTCCAGATGTGTCCACCTCCCCAGATCACACTGCCTCCTGAGCCACTTCCTTCTGCAGCTCTGGGAGTGCACACCTGGCCCCTGTCCATATGCATCCCTCCCTGGCTGTGCCCATGCAGGAGGAGCACAGAACTGCTCAAGCATTTAAGGACCAAAGTGAAAGGAGAGTTGAGGAAAGAGACTGGTGCCTCTGACTGTCTTTGAACTCAAAGCAGTCCTGGGAATATTGAGTTGATGAGCCTGGGCTCTGCAGACACCACTGGTGTCCAGAGCCCATAGGAATGTGGGGTAGCCCTGCAGTGATGTGCTCCCCATAAGAAGAGACGACTTTGATGGGGTTGGCACTGCTGAGGAAGGGCCACAGCAGTGCCTGAAAGCAGCCAGGACAAGGCATGGGCAGAGCTCTCTGTGCCCTTCCCTCTCACACCCCGCTCCTCCTGCAACATCCTCTGAGCCTCAGATATGGCATGATTTGATTTAATACATTTTTCATGTCAGCAGTTCTCTGAAAAGTACTGAAATAATTTATTTTATGCTCCAGACCATATTTGGCTTAGGTCAATCTGTATTAAAACAGTAAGTTTTAATTTTATGGGAACAGTCTTTCCTCTTTTACAGAGGAGGGATTTAACAGATTCATTAGTTGCTACCGGCTTACATGGGAAACAGTGAGTTTGTAAGGACAGCTGGAATATGTTTTAGCTAGTAAAAAAAACCTTTCTCTTTTTTAAATTTATGCACTTTATGCAATTTATGCATATTCTTAGCTACACTTTATTTTCCCATCCATTTTGGAATTTACTGTGCTAAGTTTTTTGTTATATGTTCAGAGTGCGTGTTTGTACATTTGAATACATGTCTGTGTATAAAGTATATTCACTTTGGAATGACTTATTCACAGAGGGATAGATTAGGAAAAAGTCTCTCCTGGTGATTGACAGTTGCACTCAGACCATGGGGATTATGGGGGATCAGTGAGGATTATCTCATTTACTTTCATTAACCCTTGAGTTTACTTTGCCAGTTCTCTTCCAAATGCCACTCAACTGAATGTTAACAGTTTCTTTTAACAGACAACTTTGCTGCCAAAGTCAAAGGCTGGTTTTTAAAGATGTGCTTTAGTGCTCTAAAGTGGTTAGTGATAAACAGAGATATTTAATGTTGAATGCCAAAAAGTATTGATGCTTTGCAATGGTATAAAAAACCTGTTCCAGAATTTTTATCTACTTAGCTCAGTGGACAGAGAAATTTAACTTCCGTAGGCATTTCCTTACTAATGTCCCACAATGTCTTTGTAGGAACTTCTGAACAGAACAGAACTGAACAGAAAATTCAATCCCCTCTCCCTGTGGTGAACAGTTCAATATCCATCTACTTAAATTTCGTACTTTCATGCATTGCATTTAAAAAAAAAATCTGTTGCTATTAAGGCTACAAATCTAACTCCTGCTGGTGAGAGGTACCAGCCTGGAGCCAGATTATAGACCAGGTAGATGAGGTCTTGTTGCACCCAACCTTTGTACCAGCAGGGAGGGGGGTATTATTTCTGTTGATACAAATTCAGCAGCCAGAGAGAACACTCAGAGCAATCTTTTGTTGTGTCACCATTGCCAAAGTCAGGTCAGCTTCTGGCAGATTTATGAGCACAAAAGGAGAAGTTTGGTGAAGGACCCAGCTTTGCACTCCCTGTTGGCAGGAGCCAAGTCCTTCACTCAGGCTTGAAGGAGGAAGATTAATCAAGGTTTTCCTGAATCTCAATGTGTGGGGTATGATTAACCTGCTTCTTTTCCATCCATGCTCTCCCAAGGCTATGAACAAAATAAAGATGATACCTGAAATTTGAAACCTAACAGCAACTTGGAAGAAATTCATTTCATCGCTGACCATTGTGCAGCACAGTTGCTCATGTGCCTGCTTATTACATGTGTAATACTAATAGCAAAACATGGAGAGAAAGCCACTTAATCTCACTTCTGCTCCCATGTGATTCTTACAGGGAAACATCCAGTCTTGGAATATGTGGAACTAAATGCAGAATGGATATGTATACCCACGGAGGCTGAGCTCAGCCCAGAATCCCCTGGATTAAGGGCTGGATGTAATTTTCATTGTTCATGCTTTGCACAAGTGTCTACTGTATTTCAAATCCTGTGTTATTCCCTTGCAGATCAGGAGTGAAAGATATGGCTGGATGTGTCCAAACAGATGCTCTATTGCACAGTACTCTGCAGAAAAAATGGTTTTGACACTTGAGAAACAGATTATAGACTGTTTTTTTGGGTATTTTTACAAGCAGTAAAAAAAAAAAAGTCTGTTATATGTAAGTGAGCAGAAGCTCTACATCAGATTTTGGTGTGCAAATTTACATAGCTCTAAAATGCTCTAAAAAAGTAGGAAAACATGTCGGCAACACTAAGAGAAAATGTTTATTAAAGCTCATGTAAGCCACTTGAAAAATTTTAATTAAAGAAAAAATTGTTTTTACAGATTAATCTAAAATAATAAGGAATATGAATAGTAGTTTTAAAACAGAAACTCATTAAGTAACTTTCTAGGAAACGTTTTCACAAAACCTCCTCCTACGTGCTCAGGATATGACTGGAACCCCAAGAATGAATAATGAATAGCACTTTGTAATGTCATGGAAGTGTCAAAAGCCAGTGGGATATCTTTGCTTGAAGGTAAACAACATAAGTGTGTGCAGAGTCATGGCACTGGGAAGTATTCTGGTAAAACAGAGAAGATACCTGCAGGCACACATTGCTTTGTAGTATTACACAGAATAGATAATTTGATCCTGTCAAATATCCCTAAAAAAGCCCATTGGAAAATCCTGTTTAGACTCTTTGTATGTCCCTGGCCAATGCAGTCATGCAGGCAGATATGGAATTTTCAGCCTGTTGGAATTGGGGTGTGCCAGGCTCATCTCGTTTTTTAAAAAATTATTTTCTGTTTCCAAACTCATCTCCAGTTTTCTGATTCTATGTGGTTTAATTATAATTGCTTTCTTTGGGATTTTGTTTGTTTGGTTTTAGTTTGGTTTTGGTAGAGGGGGATTTTTTTGGTTGGTTTTTGGTGTTTCAGACACTTCCAGATGGAATTTGCAACTACCTTTATCTTAGAATTTAGCTGCAATCTGCTAGGGCATGTCCTCTGGTTAAACAAATAAACCCAGAAAAGCTTGGGAATGGAGTAACATCAGATGTCAAAGGGAGCTTCATGCTCTTGAGAAAATTTTTGTGAGGTGCCTTAGGGACCCTAAAATTGGGCAGTGTCCTGGCACTGATATCAGGAAGTACCTGTGACTCCTCTGTTGTTGGGAAATTAGGGAACACAACAAAACAAAACAATTTTCTGTCATAGCAGCTCATCTCAAGTGCAAGAAGTAGAAATTTCTTCCAGGTTACACAGTTACTGACTCTCCAGTCAACCAATTAGTGCCAGACAAGGCTGTGACATCTGGAGTTGGTTAGTGGAGCATTAGCTGTTCATTGGGATGTTTTGACTGGGCTCTTCAATGGGATTTATTGTACTTTATAGTTGTTTATTTTCCAATCAGAGTCAGCCTTTAAGTCCAGATTGCTGCTTCAGCCCCTTCTGAGCAAAAAGAAACACAAAGAAAGACTGTCCTCTGACTCCTCAGTAAAGAGGGTTTCTCAGCAATTAAACATGGGCTTAAAACACATCAGGGCAGACAAAGTCAACAGAGAGTGCTCACTGCATGCTCGTGGTGGCAAGAGGGTGAGGTAAACAACAGGGCAGGTATGGAGATACACCTGGTGCTTCTTCTTGATTTAAAAATAAAGATTATTCATCTGATGCTGGAAAAAAATAAGCAAGAATGAGATTTGCTGCATTGTAGCCTTGAGTAGCAGAAGGCAGAGGAGCAGATGCTCACTGCCAGTCACACTTGGCTGACCTCCAGACCCTGCACCTTCTGAGAATGAAGACAAGGAGCTGCAAACCACCCCTGTCTCACCTGCTGAGGTGGCTTCCAAGGAAGTGTGCCTTGCTAGTGAGGGGATGTTTTCATAGTGTGATTATCTCTTTGAGACTGGAAAGAATTCTGAAAGGCATTGTGCATGCCAAGGACAGTGACCAACACCTGGGGGCTGCATTACAAACACAGCCTGAATTCACTTGACCTGAAGGAAAAAAAGTCTCCTTCTACCCAGTCCCCAGTGAGGTGTTTGCAGTAACAGCACCCAAAGCCACTGTGCAGAAATGTACCTGGCTATGGGAGTACTTCTCAAATATGTCTGTAGAGAGCAACCAGATTATTCCTCCTGTGCTGAAACCTGAGTTTCACTGACAGCTTTAGGTGCCCAACTTCAGAGAAGTTTGGGGGAAAAAATATAATACATAAGTTCTGTGCCTTATTAAGAGCTGGGAAGAGATTAAAATCTGCAGGTGCTGGTTTTGAGTGACAGCTTCCATATGGAGCCATTCCTCCTCCTTCCTGGCTCCCTGCACATTGCACCCAAGGCTGTTGGTGGCATTTGGCTGAGGTGGCTGCTCAGGAGAGTCACCTGCACTCCTGGGGATGCTGGTGGCAGGCGCAGGGCCACCCACCTGGCCAGCCAGGCAGAGGGGCTGGAGGCTTTCCTGACACGGAAATCGGCTTCTCCCGCACACACCTGGTATTCTCACAATCCCAGCTGTACCTCGTTGCCTGCCCCAGCGCAGCCCAGGAGGGCTCGGTCCTGCAGCCTGCACAAACACCCCGAGCTCGGGAAGGTGTCAGCGTGTCCCACGCCGCTGATGGATCCAGCAGCAGCTCCAGCACAGGGCTCTCGCCCTCGCAGCCTGCAGACCTCCACTGCTGCTTCCCCTCTCCAGGCAAACCCCAGGAGCTGCGTCAGTCCCGCTCAGCACCGTTTGGCAGAGCTTCAGCCCCAGTCATTAAACCGCCGGCCAAAAAACCTGCTGCTGCAGCCTCACCACTGCTACCTCTTTTATTACCCAGCCCCACATAATCTCTATTTTTTCTTTTATTACCTGGACTGAAGTCCAGCAGAAGTGTATGTTCCTATGCTGGCCACACTTCAGTTCCTAGTCCCCACTGTAAGAAAAGTAGGACTGCTTTTTTCCCCCTTTTCTTTTTCTCTACCAATGTTTGGGCCTTCATTGAGTTGTTTCAGTGATATTCAGTCAAGATCAAATGTTTTGCATTTAACATAATTTCACCTACATGTTTTTCCTATTTACCCTAAGCAGGAGTGTAATTCACTGAGGAATATATCCCCAAGCTATACTAGCAGCAGTCTAAGTGGCCTTTTTAAAGTCTGCTCTGAAATGAAAATAACTTCGAGCTCACAAATGGAAAAACCCAACTCCATTTGAAAGCAGGTATTAAGACTTGACACATTACCAAGTGTGTCAAAAAAATAACTGAGGATTGAGAGTCCTGTGGGCATCGCACTGGCATTTGAAATTGGGTAATAGATAGGATGTTTGTTTTTCACTCACCACTTCACTGGTAATTGTTGGTTTAATACCACAGACTTGATCGTATGGAGCACACAGAATTTGACCTCTCCTCCCCTTACCTCCAACCACTCGCACATGCTGTTCCAGAGGGTTGGCATTTGGGACTGGTGCTATGAGAGACCACATGGAGTCTTTCAGATTATAGGCAAAGAGGTGATCTTAATTCATTCTGATGTGCTCGTGCTTTCTGTGTGTGTCTGTAATGTCATCAAGAGCTTCTGAGGGAAACTGCTAACCTTGCAGCCTGTCGCTTTTAATGGAGGGAATAACACGTAAAATCACCTAATTTGCTGTGAATGTGAAGTGGCAAATTAAAAATGCCTGTGTCATCACATTTGTCTGGAGGTATTTCCTGGCCAAACAAAGGCCCAACTAATAAAGCACATTCCAGATTTTCACTAAATAATGTGGGTTGTTACATAATAAAGTCTCCGTGCTCCTGGCCCTGCTAGAATCCATGGGGAAACCTCTTTAGCTCAACTGTTTGGAGAGGCAGAAAGTATCTGGGCTTATTAGACCTTCATGCATGGAGGGGGTGCATGTATAGTGCAAATTTTATAGATTTGTCTTGGCCAGACGTTTGCCATGGCTGTGTTGTGCTGTGGCTGCCAAGGGCTGGAAATCAGCACTGTGCATGCTACAAGGAAAACTTTTGTTCCTTGGATTTCCCCCCCTCCTGTATATGAGCCGAAAGTCTTTATATTTGAACTAAATATTTAAATGCTCTGTTATTCAGACAGATGAGAACTTGATCTTGGGTGTGAGCTGTGGAATTAATATCAATACACTGGAATATTTTTACTTACCTAATGTGTGTTCATTGGGATTATGCCAATCATCAGGTATGTTTGCACATATGAGGAAATTCTTTGCTTTTACCAGAATGACTTGGAAATCTGCTGGTGAGGCTACCAGAGGCTCTAACTGAGCCTCTGCTGGGCTGGGAAGCTAACTTGGGCAGACCCAGATTGTTTTCCATTGGAAATGTGTGAGATTTCTTTTATCGTGTCTTCCACACTAGTAATAGTCAGACTAAACGCCACAAAGTTTATTGTTCTCATTGTATTTCCATATTTTTTCTCATGAAAGAATCAGATTTTATGAGTCACATGAAGGCATTCCAGTTTTCTCCCCGCTGTATACCTGGGGGTGAGATGACCTTTGAAGGCTGAAAGGAGCAATTGCAAAGACTTGTGAGCAAGGTAGGATTCTTCTTCAACACTGACCTGTATCTATGGTGGAAAATATTACTATTGAAAATAACAGCTAGGCTCCAAAACCACAGAGGTTCCTTATAAAAATACTACCCCAGAATGGCTTTTGCTTTTTGGTTATTTTTGCCTCTTAATTTCATTTCTGGTAAAGACCAGACCAGTGGTCGACTTCTATTGATACATCTATGGAAAAGAGTATCAGAGAACACTAATGTGCCTGCCTTTATTTTGGATGAAATAACATTCATGTCAACTGCAGACCTCAGGCATCTGAACTACGAAGTGACACAAAGAATAAAGAGAGAAGCCAAACTGCCCCCAGGGCAGAAAGGTGCCTGGATTGTCACCTGGATCCTCCTGCTGAGGTTCAGCATGGTTTGGTGATGCTGCAAAAATCCTGGGAGAAAATGATTTTGAGGAATCAGCATTTTAGTGCTTTGTGATGAGAACACAAGGACAACATCACAGCTCCCATGGCTGTTTGAAGCCTGGATTTGGAAGGAGCTTTCCCACACAGACCCTGAAGGTGAGACCTCCCTGCTTGGCCAAGGTGCCACCGCCGACTTGGACAGCGATGGCTGCAGGGACAGCTGTCTGAAGGTGGTGGCTTTTAAATGGAAATTAATCAGGACCTTGGGAAAAAAATGGAAAGCAAAACAAGATGGTAAAATGGTAAAAGGCACAGAAGTTCTTTCTAAAAGATGGGCTGCAGTATCTCTGTGTGTTACCAGGGGCTTGGGGCTGCAGGGAAGTTCATTTGAGGGCGCACCACACAGTGTGGAAGCTGTTGCTGATGGCAGCCTCACAGTGGCTGGAGTGGATCCACTGCCATCTGTCTTCATTTGGCACATCTTACTCAGGGAGGTGCCACAAATCAAAATGACTTGGTGCGTCATCCCAGCCCTTCCAGCTGGGCCAGGTGGTGTGTGTGGCTGGCAGTGCCGGGCAAACTGCTCCCAGAGAGGCACAGGGCAGGAGCTGGGGCTTCCCAGAGAGCAGAGAGCTGCATTGTCTGCTCAGTATCAGCTCCACTTCTCTAAAGGTCACAGCAAATTGAGAATAGGAACCCTAGTGAGTCACGATAGTTACACATAATATCTGGCTGTTCTTTGCCTTTTCTGCCTTTTTCTGTGGTCTGGCACTGGGCTCCAAGTTGTGAACTCCAGGAAGCTGCTGCAGGTGCGGTGCCAGTAACTCCAAGCTGGTAATGAGAGTCTTTCCCATCAGCTCAGCTGAACAGATCCTCTGTCAGAAGAGTGATCTCTGATGGCCAAGAAAGTTCAGCATGTATTTTTCCCTTTGAGAAACAACTTCTGTGTGTAACATTGCCAGCATAAATCCCCTTAGTCAGCAATTCTCCTTTCCATACATGAATGTAACTGACGTTACTGTTCTGCAACATTGTTTTTCTTAGGAAAACAAAATAAAAATGTTTAACAAGAGAAGGAAAACCAGTGTAAGGAAGGTAGTAAATGGTAACCAGGACAAGCAGGTGTGACAGAAAACAAAACAAATGCTAGCTTCTTGCCATCTTCTCTAAATAGTTTGATGATGCTTGATGACTTTTTGTAGATTTAAGGGAAATTATTTTTGGGAGCACTCCCTTGCCATCTTTCTCTTTGCCAGTGTTTCAGTAGTTGTATTAAGTTGATTTTATCACAGCAGTAATTTCAGTGTAGATTTTCAATTTGTTGTAATGTTCACCTGGATGAGGGACTTAAAGATTCATGTTTGAAAGCCAGGAGGACTGACTGGTGGGGCTGAGCTGGAATCTCTTGCTGATGAAGATGGGGAAAGGTTGAGGATGAAGTTGCTGAGGTGAACCCAACTGATCTACACACACCTACCCAAACAGCAGCTCTACAGCCTCTTCAGGTTAGCTCACCAGCAGTGCTCTTTCTTTTCTCTAAAACATCAATTTCATGAAGCAGAACCTGGGGGAAAAACCCAGTTGCTGCATGCCAGCCCTTGTCCTCTTGCAAAAAAGCAAAAAAGACCCCCCCAAAACTTAGAAGAATTCTTGTCCTGCTTCTTGGTTTCTCTCCAGCAGGGTGGGGGAAAAAAAGTGCTTTTTCTTGTGTTGAAAAGAGCACGGAAAGAATAGTCTGCAGCCAGGCCCCAACGGGGAAGAAGGATCATGATGCCAAGCTCCTGGCTGCAGCCAAATGGCAAATTCCAGTGCAGGAGCTGGGGATGCCAGGCTGGGCTGGGGAAAGCACCAAACTGTGAACGATCTGTGACCACAGAGCCGGGGGGTGACTGGGGACCCCAATACACAGGAATTGGTGTTGGCAGCAGCAGTGGCCGTGTGCTGATGGGAGCAGCAGCAGTTTGAGCTGCTGGAGCAGCCAAGGGGCTCTGTGGGGAGCAGGCTGGGCCACCCTGGTCCCCAGGAAAAGGTGCTTTGGATGATGTGTGGTTGTGCTGCTGCTGATCCACGATGGGCTGGGGTGCTCTAGGGGAGCCTCTCCAGGTCTGTGTTCCAATAACCATCTTAACACATGGGAAATGAAGAGATAAAACAATTGCTTTAGCAAACCTGGATGTGAGTGGCTTAATAAATATATCTGTCTTGAGCCCCAGATGTCTTCTAAGCCTTGTAAAATGGTTTCCTGAGCAGCCTGGATAATAATGACGGAATTTAGCATTATCACAGATCTGACAATTGCTAGCTTTAGTTTCATTTTTTCTTTTTCTTCCCTGAGCCTTCTTGCCTTCTTTCTCCCCAGGAGAGCTGAGTCTAGACAGTGAGCTGGAAAAACCAGAGAAAGTGAGGCAGAGAGCACCTTTGTGGTACATAGGCTCCACCCTCTAATTCAAGTTCTGCACATATGCTTTTTTCACAGCCATTTCTAATTAGTTGTCACAGTCTTAGACCTCACAGACTGAGAATACAGGAGAGCCTGTTGCCTGTATAGGAAAAAAATATCACACTTGTCTTTCCAATCAACACTGTTTCATTAGAATGGAGCAATTGGCTGCTGCTCATCTCCTGGGGTAGAAGGGAAGAGTTCAACATGGAGCCAGGGAAACCTCCTGACCTTCACCTTTTCTCCTTACATCCTCAGAGCCTTTTTTTTCCTCTAACACTCATATTTTCATAAGTAGCAAGAGAGCACTTCTAGACAAGACTCACAAATATTTGATTTACAAGAACTGAAAGGCTCAGTAAACCACTTGGACCATCTCCTGAGGATGGAAGGGAGCTGTTCCTGAGGGATGCTCCTAGGAGCAGTCTGCATTTGTGCATACACTATGGACACAGAGCAGAGAGAAAAACAAATTCATGCAATGCTTTGGTCCCATCTTCTGCTCTTGGTGAAAAGTGTGTTTATCTGGAGAAGAGCATCCAGCATTAATGTAAGTGTGTGGGTGCTGCAAAAAGGAGTAATTCTTCCCCCAAAAAAGCTTGGAAACCTGAGCAAGTTGGTAGTGAAGTCAAAAGGCTTTTGAATATGTCAGGCTGGGGAGTAGTACCCCAACAGCAGCAAAACATCCCACAATCTGAAATGATGCCTTTTAAGCATTATGAAAGGAGAGCAGCTCAAAATAATCTTTTTAACTCAGATTAAATTTTTCTGATCACAGAAGCACACGGGGGGCTCCTGACTCCGATGTCCCTGTGTTCTGAAGCTGTAGAGCATGAAGCAGGCTCACAGTGGCCCATCCTTCTCTGGGTCTTGTGTACAACCTAAAGCAGCTTTTCTGGAGGGGGTTGCCCAGCTCACTGGCCACATGAAGTTCTACAACAATGGCTTTTCTGTTGTAATAAACAGTAAAAATTGGGAAATCAAAAAAAAAGTGAGGAGCAGCAGTGGGCAAGGGAACACCTTCCTTCTCAAAACCTCCCCTGTCTTAACTGCAAGGACCTCTTCCACCTGGACCAGTAGCATGAAGGCACTTTGCAAAACCTCCCCTCTCTGAATTGCAAGGACCTTTTCCACGTGGATCAGTATCATGAAGGGACTTTGCTGAGGAGTTTATATGGGGTTTCTCTCTGCATCTCCAGTTTCAGCATCTTGGGGATAGCGCTGGCCTCCAGCGCTGGCCTCTCGCGGCAGGAGCACGTGAACTCCGGAAGTTCTGCTCCAGGTCTCAGATAGGGAAGCTGAGTACTCGAGTCAACACTTCAAATTTATTGATGTCTTGCACAAATATTTATGAGGCCATTTCCTCCTGCACTGGCAGGCACAGAGCCAGCAAGCCCGCTAATTCATGGTATGGTATTTATTGACAGGAATGTGTAATTGTTTTAGGTTAAGGGCAAAACTGGGTGCTGTAGCATAGAGGAGGGATGTGTGAGCTGAGAGTTCAGCAAGGGAGTGGGAGCCTGAGGGGCTTTAGCAGCAATTTCCTAATACAGCAAAGCAGGGGCACTGCATGATGTTCCAGCACTGGGATCCTCAGGCAACCAGAGCCCTCGGCATTGGGCTCTGCCATTGCTCCTCTTCCTTCTTCTTCCTCAAGAAAACTTCACTGACAGGGTTTGAGGAGTGAATTCAGGATCCAGCTGGTAACCCTGTAAAACTACAAAGACATGTCACAGACACATGGAGAATCTTCTAGGCCTTCTGTGCAGGTTATTTGACAGAAACACCGAGATATCCTGACAGTTGCCCTGTATCAAATCCCTCAGATTTTGTATTCCCAGCCAAAATCTCTCTGCAATGAAAACCAATGGTGCTAAGCTCTAGAAGCACATAGTTCAAAACCAGAGGGGACACATACTTGTAGGCTTCCAGCTCTGAAGTGGTGCCAGGGGGTATCTCCTGTTACAGCCCAGGCAGCTGTGGCCGAGCTCCTTCCTGGCTCAACCCATGGAGCACCAGCTCAGCCCCAGCCCTTGGCCTCACCCTGGGGACCACAAGGGAGAGAGCAAAACAGTATTGCAAGGTCCTTTCAGACTCAAAATGTGTAAACCAGAGGAAGCAAGAAGGCTTTGCCATACAGGTGACGTGGCACATCGAGTTTTCCTCGCCGCTTTGGCCCTGGGGTGAGAAGATGGAGTTTTTGAGCACGGTGTGGCTGTGCTTTCTCCTTGGCAAGACTTCCTCATGAGCCACATCTCTGGCTCAGTGGTGAGTGAGGAAACTGGCTTGCATTGCAGGGCTCCAGCAAGTCAAATCCCAGCAGATTTGCACCAGGAAGGTGCCAGCCCAGCCTCAAGAAGGATAGAAGGATGTAAAGGTGACCAGAAGTATTTTCTTCCGTCTTCACCTTTCCTCTTCCATGAAGCCAAGCACAGTGTCTAATCAAAGTGTTGCCCTTTCATGGATGACTAATCACACAGAAAAGTCACCAAAACTGTATGTCCCATAATTATATTACAAAAAATGCAATAAAGTAATAGCATCTTTACATTACCATGGTTGAAGTGGATTTTTAACTAGCTTTGTCACTGGCATGTAAAAAATAAAATAAAAAAGCATGGGCATTAATTTCAAAAAGAAATGATATTACAGTAACTCTGTGTATAGTGAGAGTTTCAATTTTAATTTTAGTTCATTATCTTTTTCCTTATTAAGAAAGCTAAATCTGTTTTGTGTTTTCATTATTTCATTAGCTCAAGAAACCTCATCAGTAACTGTTCAAGCTTCCAGCATAAATAGCACAATTTTCATATGTGAGATGGAATAATTTGCTTAACCACCTATTCAGCAGAGACTGGAGCTAACAATTAGAGAAAGCAGTGTGATTCAAAAATAAGTTACAATTGATTGTGTTTCAGTGGAAATGAAGTTTGGAAAGTGCTAATTTGATTTGACGTACACATCTGAGCCACAGTAAGATGACATGAGACTTGGGACACCTCATGAAAGAAGACTCTTCTTAGGAAATGTACAAAATTTGTTTAATATAATATTTAAAACACAATTAAAGCAACATGCTAATGACGCTCACTTCTCAGAATTGACTGGTGACATCTTCCAGGATATACATCCAGCTGGAAAATTTAAGATATGCTCAGCAGTATGAAACATCATGTGCTCTGGAAGTGCTTATGAACTAATTCACTTTGGAGTGAATGTTTTAGAACATTCATAATTTCAGTGATTTTTGGCCAAACTGTCCCATTCCAACAATGATCCCTGTGGACTAAATAAGGGCTAGAGCCAAGAGGGTTAAAGTAATCTCTGTCTATACAGTGAACAGTAAACTAGAATCAGTTCATTTTTACACAGGTAATTTTTAATCTTCAAAGACCTCTGGAGGCAGGAAAGGAAGTTTCAAGAGGCCAGCTGGTCATTTCAGCTGAATTTTCTAAAGCCCTGCAAAAGGCAGCTTTTCTATGTGGAAATGCAGAGCAACAGTACTTGGTGAACCTGCCCTATCCTCTCATCACATACAGCAAGGTCTGGGCTGTTCCCAGGTGTGCAGAGGATTTGGGGGATGCAATGGACCCTTGTCAGCTCTGCAGCTGGGAACGCCTGTGAGTCAAACCCTTCTCCCTCCCTCATGCACTCCCTGGCACGTGTGAGCTTTCATGGACTCCATTTAAAAGGTTTCTGACCTTCCTGACAAGCCTTTCCCTGTCCCCATCCCTCACTTTTCTCTCCACCTCAATTTTCTTTGTGCAATGGCTCTTCCCAAATCAGAAGAGTGACACTGTTTAGGTTAAACTGCAGTGCTCGAGGTGGTGCTTCATGGTCTGTTTTGAAAGAAACCTTGGACTGAGGAGGCTCCATGCTGGGTCTGTGGTCAAAGCAGGCAACATCCCACTGGCTGTCTAGGTGTGTCCATGAATCTAAGGAAAAGAGGTTTTAATTTCCTTTCTCACCCTACCTGCTCTGGTTTAGCTTCCCCTGGAAGACATTATGCCATTTGAGAGCACGTGTGTCAGATGTTGTTATTTTATGATGATAAATGTCTATAAGTAGCTCCATTTTGAGTGAGAATGCAATTAGAGCTCTCAGACATGCCTAGATAGGATTGCACACTCTGTCCAACAAAGACACATGAACTGCTAATCTGCAGGCAGTGAATCCTCTCTGCACTAACTCTTCTTTACATGCAGAGGCTACTGAGACAAAAACAAGGAGGTGTTTGCTGCTAGTAGCTATATGTGCACTGTAGAAACCCATCTGCTAACCAGAGGACCACCCACAGATCATTGTTTTGGACACTTTAATTGCAATTTTCTTTTATAGATGTCCTGCAGTACAGACTCCACCAGATTCTGGTCTCTGGCACATACATTTGTATTGAGCACACTGACAGAAACCTAATGACTTACATGGCTCAGGCATTAAGAATATATTTCAGAGGTTTTTAAAGGAGAAACCCTGAATTGTTTATGGAAAGCTCCTTGGATCTGCTTTTCCAGGAATGCATTATTTATTGTGCTGGTACCACAAAGGCATAGGGATATACCCTGAGGAGGAGAGGCAAAGCTCCCTGTCGTGTCTACTGTTGTAACAAAGCACCAGGGCCTGGTTCTGATCTTACTCATGTCGGTGTAAATCATGAGCAGCGTGGCCTGTGGATACAAGTTCTCTTCTTGCTCAAGTGGTGCCAGCACAGAAACTGGCTCTTTGCTGCTTTCTTGCTACAGGTTCCTTCTTTGCCAGCCCCAGTGCACAGTGCCAGGGCCCTTCTAGAAATGACTTGGCTGGGTGTTGTGGGCTGTTCCTTCCTTCTGCAGCCCCTCAGTGCCTGCTTCCCCCAGGAGGTGCACAGATAAGGAGTCTGGGAGCATCTGACTGTGAAACATTCATTTTGCCAAGCCAGGTGTGGAGTTCCACTGTAAAGGGCAAACTGGGCACTCAAGCCTCTGGAACAGCTTTGAAAATCCATCTGCACCCTGAAATATTCACAGGATGAGGATGCATTTGGTGTGCCCATCAATGAATGATCCCACTGATGATCCCATTGACGGTCCCATCTGTATCTCCAGCCAGCTTTCCCCCCTGCTGCCTCTTTGCTGCTTTGTAGCCCCTGGCTTTGCTTGCTGCAGTCTAGACCTTCCTCCAAAAGGTGCAGGGAGAGTGACTTTTTGACAGCAACACTGTCTGGGTGGGTGTACTCATATCCTGGGAAAGGCAGCTTGGCCTCAGGAAGGGCAGGTAGTTGTGGCAGGCCTGCCTTGAAGGAGGTGGATCTCCTCCAGTCCATCCTGGATTTGCTGGGTTACCTGGGGAATGTCTCAAACTGGGTTGTGAAAATTTTGTCTTGGGGTGGTCTGTGATTATGGACCTTTCCTGCAAGCAGGGTTGTGTTTTAACACGATTTTATTATTGTTTACCCTTTCTAAAGTTTCTATGCAAGGAATTTGAATTGTGCCTAGCGCAATGTGGGGCGTTTGTGGCCTGGAAGGGAAGTGAGAATGCAGAGTAATAGAAATATCCACTGGTAAATACATGACAGGAGGACAAGTCTGTCCTTTTCTCCCTGAAGCAAGCAGGGCTGTTTCCTACTGGTATTATGCCCATTAAAACCAGTGGGCATTTAATCCCTACTGGCAAGGGGTTCTTTGGGAGAGAGATGATTGCTTTAGTAATAGTCTCACTAATATTACTAATATTCAAAAAGTTATATTGCAGAGCTGTTAAATTGCACAGAGGCATGGATGGAGGTAGAGGGAGAAAGAAATGGCGTCAAGCCTTGTGACAGGTTTGTCCCCCAAAGTGCTGAGCTCAGTGATGGGGGAGAAGGGGCCAAATGAAGCTGCTGCCTGGGACAGGAATTTTAGCAGCATGGTACCTCACTCTGTGGCTTCTCATGGTTTGCTCATGTACATGGGGAAGAAGCCACGGCCAAAGGAAAGATTTTCCTGCTCAGAATGCAGGTCTGTGTGCTGGGGGTAGGAATGGTGTCCAGCAGGAATGTGAGCAAGGTGGAATCAGTCTCCCAAAACCACCCTCTGGGGCCAGCAATTGCATTTCAGTCTCAGCAGCGCTGTTGAGGCTATGAACTGGCTGCTTGCTCCATTTCACTGCTTTCTGGCTGCCTGGGTTATAAATTGCAGTTATTCCTGCATTAGATTTATATCAAGGGAAACTGCACAGAGCTTCAGCCGAGAGGTCCAGCTCATTCCTTCTGCCTGTCTGATCCAGGGACGGGATTTTAGCGGGACAGACAGAAACATTAGCAATGCTCTGCACTTTATGGGGTGAATTTGAGCTTGTAGGAAATCCCGTCATTCTTCCAGCACGTGCATTCATTAGAGCTAAGGGCACTTATACAGATGTTGGGGTGGAGGAGGTCACCCAATAATGTCTATCACAGGGCATCCTTTTTCAGTGGGTCTAAGTCAGCAGAAGGCTGAGGGTTTAATTAGACTGTGACACTACAGAGTTAGGGAGATTAAAGGGCTTTTGACTTGACTTTTTTTCACATGGCATTCAGTTTTTAAAATGTCACTGCGAAGTACTTTAGGGCCCTGTTTCATCACCACATTATTTTTTTTCCATGCCAATGTCACCTCATTGATTTCTGGATGGAAGGCTGGAGGGCTCAACGCACCATGGAAATTCTGAGGTTGGCTTTGAAATGAAATCTGGGATTCAGCTCATTTGTCGTCTTGGGGAGTTTCCAGGCTGTGGTCACACTGTGTGTGTTCGTGTATGCAGAGAATGAAAATTCTGCCAGTTTGAGGTTTCTTGCTGGACTAATGACAAATATCACCGCTGAGCCTACGGTCCCATGGCTCATCTAATGCCAGGTGCCTTCAGGATTACTCAGGCCAGATGTGAGCTGTTAGGAAAAATGACTGTTTTCATTAATATTACTTTAAAAATTGTTTTGTGAAAAAGAACTGGGTTTGGCATTTTCAGTAGAAAACTCATGAGAACAAGAAAATTATTTTGAAATTTTGAGGTTGGTTCTACCTTTGTTTGGTTTTGTATCATTTCTTTCCTGCTATCTTGTTCTACTTTCTCATGTTTTTGCACTCAGGAGGTCAGGGAAGGCAGAGGAAAGGGTAGAGCTCTGATCACACTTGGAGTTACAGCTCTACAATTTAATTTTGAAATCTGAGATAGATTTAAAAGAAAAATTTAAGGTTATCTGAAAAATATTAGGAGGGTAGCTTTCTCAGAGAAAAAAAATTATAAAATTGCCAGCCAGCTCAGCTTGAAATAGATGTTTGGCAACTCGACAATGCAGCATTGCTTGACAACACAGCATTGCACAACATTTCCAATTATCATTAAATGTTCTGTAGAGAACTATATAGCATAGAAAGTGGAGATTCCTCCTGTGGAGAAACTTGGGCAGGCAGGGATCATTCAGACATCATGAACATGGCTTGAGGCTGCTCCTGTTCCCTCAACTGCTTCCAGTCCAAGGGACAGGGCACATTCTGCACCCTGGGATGTGAAGCTTCTTCCAGGCTGGCACAGCCCTACACTGCTCCTGGCTGCTCTAGTGCTCCACTGCCTTCCCTCCAGCAGTAGGGTAAGGGATTGTTTTATTTTCATTTCTAAGCACTGCAAAGACCTCCAGCAACTGAGATGAGAGGCAGGAAGGCAGAGGCAAATTTATTGTTGTTGCTATTATTCCTGTTGCTTTGTGAGGTGCTCAGGAGCAGATTATGAGGCTGTCCTGTTTAAATTGGGATGGTGTTTCTGAGTGGCCAAAATGTCTTCCAGCTTGGAGTAAGGGATGCTGCAACAGCTGTTGGGACATGGGGTGTTCCCAGGCCAGAACCAGCGAAGAGAAAAGGAAAATAAACCTGTTAGTTTCAGAAACAGACTGTGCACAGGAGCCACGTGCAGACCATATGTCCGTGTGCTGTGTCTGAGTGCAGGAACTCGTGCACAGCCCATGAGCTTGCACTGGGCATATCTGAGCACTTGTGCACTGGGTGTGAGCTGCAGGTGTTGTTTGAGGGCTCCTGCCCCAGGTCTGAGTGGGTGTTCACGTGGTTATGGCTGGGTGCACTCTGAGTACAGCTGTGAGTATGTGCTTCACTTTGTGGCTGTGCTGGATGGATGGGAATGTCCAATCTGCTTGGCTGGGAGGACTAAGGAGTCATTGCAAAGAATCCTGATAATTTCTCAGTTCAACTTTTGTTCTGGCTTCAAATTCTGAATTTGGTTTGTGTGATTATTCTTCATAAACTCATAAAGAAGGAAAAGATGTAATGTGGATAAAAGTGGATAATCCATATATACCTGCAGATCTTAAAGACAAAATGTTCTTTCCCTTTGGTTCTCCCTGTTCTTGATTTGATATAATTTTAAAGAATAAAAGAGCTGACATTTTTTGTAAACAGTATTTTGACCCACCTTTCTCTGGAGAGCACCACCACTGAGGGGACACTGGCAGTACAAGGTCTGGTTTGTAGCTTCCACGTGGCCAGGCTGCTCTTTACCTCTTTAAAGCACAAGAACAGCTTTACATATGTCTTATGAAAATTATCTATTGCTGAAATAAATGCAACAGATGAACTGTGTCTTCCTGCCCTCAAAAGCATGAGCTGCTGTCTGAAGAGACCTAATGAGAAGATTAAAGATAAAGGTTCTGAATTCAATTCAAAGTGTCAATATGTAACTCAGTAAGAAATGAAACATTTTTCAATTACTGGTAATATGAAACAAAATAGTGGGAAATAGAAATGGCAATCTTTTTAGCTAACCTGAAGGCCATTTCCAAGAGGCACTGTGCATTAACTAAGCAGTGAAAATTTTTACATCACTATTTTCCCTTGTGCCCATAATAGCATAAAATAAAAAGATTTTAGATAAGATTTCATTCAGTGAATCAATTGCAAAACCACACAGAGCCTTAGTGGGCATTCAGTCCTCGATCTAATGGAAATTTTTACGAGGATGTCAATGCTAAGTTGATTCTTACAGCGGAAAGCACATACAAAGGATCCGATTACAGATGGAAACCTTTTGCTTTCTAAGAGACTTTATTAACCCCTGAAGCACTGAATATGCAAAGGATTAGTGAAAAGTTTTCTGATGAACTGGATGATGGTTTATATCTGGTTGCTCCCCCCACCCCCAGCTCATTTTCTTTTTTCCTTCTGCAAATAGAAAATAATACTGTGCACTGGAGGTAATGAACAGTCACAGCAAAGCATTCAGAGAAGCTATTGGATCCTAGAGGAAAGGCACAAGCAGGTTACATCAACTGTGGGAAGTATCTGCCTAACAGATTTTAGCCTTAAAAAAGATATCATGCTGTGAAAATGGCCAGCAGAGAATAAAACTCCCTGTTAGACTTTCTGCCACAGAGTCTTCAGTGAGTGGGGAATTTGTAATGCAGGAATAGGACCACCAGCATCCAAAAATCAGGGGGAGAAGGAAGGGTGATAGCATCACCTTGTGGGATGAGACAGTGTGTTGGTACTCTGAGCTCCCCATCTCACAGAGCTTTAGGGGCAGATTGGGGAGCATTTTTCAGTTCAGATTCTCCCCTCCATGGGAAGGGAGCAGAAAAGCTTTACAGTGGTTCTCACAGCAATATGCTTGGAGACAGGGTGTGCAGGTTTGGAGTTCTACTGTTACAAGCCCATGGGCAGCTTTTCTTAATTTATATTAAAATGTTTATTATTTCATTGAATCACTTTGCCTGGTGAAGTCTCAAACATGTGACTCCTGCCTGCTCTGAATGATGAGCAAAGCTCAGGAGCTGAATTTTTGGTGAGGAGCTCATGAGTGAGAACATTTTGTTGGTGGGTGTGTGCAAGGCTTGAACAGTCAGTGGGGTCTGCAGGGTGTGCAGAGCCTTTGACAGAGGAGGTAGATGAGTTTTTATAACCACTTTTGAATACTTTCTGTGCTTCTGCTGAGCCTTTGCTTTGTTTAATCTCACCTCCTCCTACCATCATTTCACCATGCTTCAGCCCAGGGCTGTGCCCACAATCTGTGTACATATGAGCCACTGCCCATGACTGTATTATACATTATATATATATATAAGATAGATATATGATAGAAATGAATGAGTAAAAAGGTATGGCTGGTGATATGAGTAAACTTTGATCTATTCCCACTTGTGATGAGGTCTAACTTAATTTCATGGCAGTAACTCTTGATTCATGGTGGAGTAAAGTAGAAAAAGGCCATGGCAGAAGTGTTTATGAATTGAACTCTTAACTGAACCCTACAGGTGGAAATCCAACCTCAAGTTTCAGATCTGGATTCAGAATTGACATGCCCCAAAATTTCTGTGGATTCAGATCCAGGCTTTTGTTCTGAGCCCATAAGACCCCAGTGAAAAGTCAAGTACCATGTTTGTTCAAAACTCCTGACAGCACTTATTCACTGCTCTGCTGAGACTGCAGATATGAAAACAAGCACAATGTGCCATGGACAGCCTGGCCAGGCTCCAGTGAGGAGCTTCATCCCCCTGGAAGAGATGGAAAGATGGCCTGAGCCAGGTTACTCAGCCTGTGCCTGCCAGCATGCACGAGGGGCTTTTGGCTTCTCCTTTTGAAATGAAAGGCAAGAAGAATATAGGGTCAAAGTTCTTTAAATCTCCACTGATTTTGTTTGTGTTTAAGCTGTGGACATTTGAGATGTGGGAATGTCAAAAATGCCTTGCACAAGCCAAACTTACTTATCCCTTGCATATTTGGAGAGACTTAATTCTTTGTCCCCCAAGTCCAGCCTTGGTCCCAGACCATGGGCAGTGAAATCACTTGGTGTTTATCCTTGCAGGGTGGCTTCTGTAGGTAACTGTTGGTACTAAGGGATCCCTCCAGTTATTAGTCAAACAAAAAGGTCCTCTAGGGGCAGAAGGTTTATATATTTATGTTGCTGTAGCACAAGAGAAAGGGAGGCCAATGTGAAGGAATGTGTTGCTCAGTCCCTGGTTGCCCCAGGCTGTGCCATGCTGGCAAACACCACTGGGTTTTCCCTGAAGAAAAATGGATCAGTCTCCCACTGTTGTGTTGTGACTTCCCAAAGCAATAGACACCCTGAGACTTTCTTATGAATAACACATTTGTGTCTAAAATTAGGCCAAGCCAGAATGCAGCTCTAGGGTTGGCTTTGTCCTCACCATCTGCTGTGCTGGAGATGAAAGGAGGCTCATGGGCAGCTGAATTGCTTCCATGGGGACTTGTCCAGGTCTTATTTCCCAGTCCTGCATTTCTTTGACTGGCCTATCTGAATCATGAGTTGCAGGTCTGCTTGTGCTCCTGCGATTGAAAGAAATGCAAAATAATCTTCAGTGTAGAATATAATTATGGACCTGATTTTTCTGTGCAAAATGACTTGAGATTTTGTTGAGCCACTCACCTGACTTTATTCCAGTCAACTTACACAGCCCAGCTTTGCTGGTTTAGGCTTAAAATGTTCAAACAGTGCTGTCTTTACATGGGTGTACCAGCAACACCAAAGTCTCTGTCAACACTCAATAAATAAGACAGCAGAAAGCCTGTAACTTCTAATGATAAATACTGCCAGTATCCTGTGATAGGCTTTTCTGGGAGAGTGATGAACCATATTGCCATTGTGTACAAGGAGAGAATATCCTGCAAGTGAGAGCAGCTATATTTAGAAGACAACTGCAGCAGGCAGTGGGGAGTGCTGAGGTGGCTGTAACTGATACCCCAAAATGGAGGTCAGAAATTTGACCTTTCTGCTTGGCAGCCAAGCAGCTGAGCCTTGTTGTTGTCTTTTTGGACAAATTATGAGTGGAAGAGCTGCTGCTTGTTCAGAAAAGTTCTAATCAATTTGCTATAAATTAATAAAAAATATTTACAGCAGATTTGATAAATTTGTCACACGCCAGGCATAGTGCACAGTTTCAGCTGAAGGGAAGTACAGCCCACCACCATGAAAATGAGAACAAACTTAGAATGAACTTAATTGTGGGATATAACTAAAAATAGACATTTCCAAGAAAAAAATGTCTTTCAAATATACTTTATAATATCATGAAACAATCTATTTAGTCAAAACCTGTCTTAAGAAGTTAAAGTGCTTTGATTTTTCTGCCCAGCTTTAAATTGAGAGGTTGGACTTTATTTTAGAATTGGTTTTTCAAGCTAAAGAGTAGAAGTAGTTTTGGTGGTAATAATAATTTATAGGAGGAAAACATCCTTGGCTCAGCCTCAAAAATCCTCCTAGTGATTGGAAGGGTCTTTGGACCCACAACAGACACAGGGAGCAGTAAAATTTCCTGCTCAGCCTAGGGACTACCAGAGCCACTGCTCATGCCAGCAATGGGAAAGCCAAAATGGGAGAACAGTCACCCAGTGCTCGTGTCCAGCAGAGCTCACTCCCCACGGAGGTGACCTGGTGGTTCACCCACTGTGCTGGCAATAGAAATGCATGTCTGTCCACCTGAAATATTATTATTTACCTTTTGTACATATCCAGATAACTCCACTGCTGTGGTTTTCATCAGGTAAGTTTGAGAGTGTTGTAGAAAATTTGGCTTTGAGGACAAGAGGTCCTCATGCTCAGCTGTTCCAACACGTACCATTCCCAGTCTCTCACAGAATCATTAAGGTTGGAAAAGACCTCTGAGGTCATTGGGTCCAGCTGTTAACCCAGCACCACTGTGTTCACCACTTCCATGATTAAGATACATGGAGATATTAAAGAAATCACCACTTAGTCAAACATTTAATAAAAAGGAGGTGACAGGTATGCAAGGATCACACACAAGTTCTCAAGAAGAAATACCTTTTCCACTTTCACTGCATACATACTGCACTGACTTTTCACATACACACTGCTGCTGGGTTTTGGTTTTTTTTTTTTTTCTTGGCCTTGTCTCTCCTGTGCTTTTGAACTTCAGCTCTAATTTCTTACAGTGCTCTTTCTGCCACTTCCCTGTCATTAATTGCCTCGCTCCTGAGCCCTACATGAGTGTCACTTTGTTGAGCTGCCAAGGTATGTAGGATATAATGCATCTGCTTGTTTTCTTTTCCTACCCTCCTGGCCCCGAGCCAAGGAAATGCCATCACCTCATCACCTGCAGCTCGCCATTCTAATATCTCTCATTTTAAATTAAACCTCACATTTTATTTCTCAGGCATGGCAAGAATTTTACAGCACTTGCACTTTAAAGAGGTGGTTTTGACCATGCTATAGGCATAGACATATCTCTCCAGATGTCCATGGACTCTTTTCCTTTCTGCTGCCTTTGCATAGGTGGGCAAGCTGATTCCCTGTGGAATTTACTGGGGCAAGCACTGGAATAGGAAAAAATGTATGGGACAGCTGATTGAGCTGGCCAATCTGACAGGTGCCCAGCTCCAGGGGTGAGAAACAAATCACATTTGCTGAACAATTTAGCATTTCTTTAGCATGATCTGACAAATACTATTTCAGAGAACTTTAGGATATTTTTCTCTGATTTGAGACTGGGGTGGGCAGTTTTGGCACCACAGGTCAGCATTTTTCATGTGCCAATGGCTGCTCTCCGGGCATTTTACCTCCCTGCTCCAAAATGCAAGGAAAAGCTTTGCAGTGAACTGAGGAGCAGACTGGCTGAGTTTTGCTGTTAAACTTTCAATGCAGAAGATCCAGGACTGGGCTAGGCTGAACTTGGGTTTGGAAAGTTCTTCTGTACCATGCTGGGCAGATATATGTTTGGATTCTCTTCTTGTTTATGTATTTTTCTTGGCCTCTGCAGCTGCGTCTGCATTGTGATTAAAAGGTATTTAATTAACATACAAAAATAAAATTTAAAAGTGTAATAGTTATTGTAAAAATAAAACTGTACCAAACCACTCAGGAAAACAGCACCCTGGGGGGCTGGTAAGCTTGGAAAAGCTGGAAAAATACAACTACAACTGTAACAACTTCTCTCAAGAGGGGTACAACCATCCAGGAAAATAAAACCCACCATCTACTACAGCCAACAACCACCCTGAGGGCACCAAGGCAAGGCAAATAAAACACACACCCAAAGCTGAACAAGAAAAGTGCCTTTCCCCATACTTGTTCCTGAGACTGGGGGTTGTGAGCAGCCAACAAAGTCAACTGGGCTTTTGCTGGGATGGCAGCTTTGGGAGATGCAGAGGTGAAATTGTGGCCCTTTAAGCTGCAAAGCTTGTGCCACTTGAGAGCCAGGTGCTTTTGTCAGAGTTGTGTTATCCTTGGCATCAGGTGTTTTTTCCTCAGTTTCTCTAGCTCCAGGACCAAGGAGCACAGCTGCCCTGTCACCTCCCTGGAAGCAGCAGAAATGTCATGCCCTGAGTTCTTGCACTCTGCCAGAAAACCTTTGTCAGAGGGAGCAGTGTCTGATGGCATTTATTGTCAGAGCTGAGGGATGCTGGAAGGCAGCTGGAACAGCTGTGGTGTTGAGCCCAGGCTGCAGAGGGGCAGCAGCTCCCACAAGTACCTGAGGGCAACGTGGGGCACCCAGGTCAGGGCCCTGAGATCCTGCAAAACCAGAGATCACAGCCCTTGCACAGCAGCAGCTCTTTCTTCACTGCATTCTTGTATTTTTACTAGCTTGGTTTCCAAACAGTAAGTTCTTATTTTTCTGTCCTGGCAGTATATGGGATTAAAATGCTTGGACAGAATTAGCAAGTGAATATGAGAAACAGAGAAGGGCTTAGAGTGGGAAACCTGGGTCAGGGAGATGGGCTTTGCAATTAGTCCTGCATGCTGTGAGGCTGGGGATTGTCATTATCTCCCAAAGACCACATCTTATCTTGAGCCCTCTGAGAGCACTTTTCTTCCTGGGCCTGCCTGTCCTGGATGTTTCTGCTGGCCAAAGGCTCCTGCCCATCCCAGGGGACCAAGGGCCCTCCCAGGCGCTGGGAGAGGGTGGATGATGTGAGGGGCTGCTCCAGGGGAGATGGGGGATCTGAGCTGGGTGTGAGGGGCCCTGCCTGGTGGTGTGGAGGGGCAGAAGGGATGTGGGGGAAGTGGGGAGGATGCTCTGAGTGTGAGTCAGGGACTCCACTTAGGGGCAGAGCAAGATTTCAGAGCACTCTCTGCCCAAAAACGCTTCTGTGATACAATTTCTTCTGGCTTTTTGCGTTGCCTGAAGGCTCACTAATGCACCAATGCATCTTTCTTAACTGAGTGATTTAAACCTCTCTGAGGCCAGAATATATAAACTCTTCTAAATTGCTACAGCCACATTTTTACTCCCTTTAAAAAACAAGTGTAAATTCCTCATGGCCAGCCACTTTTTATGGATCCCTTCAGTGCTTTTGTGAATAGCAAGCTCCTTGGGCCCTGGCCATGAATATCAGGTTTGCAGCAACTGAATTATTTACATGATTAAAGATAGTAAAGGATTTACAGGGTTTTTTTGGGTTTTTTTGGTGTTGTTTTTTTTTCCCTCCATAGAAATCTCTCCCGGTTGCATTTGTCCTGAGCTCTGCTGTGTTTCACAGAAAATGAGATGGGAATTTGTGCCAAAGCAAAAGGTTAATTTCAAAACCGCAGTAGAACTGGGGATATAATGGCATATGATAAGGATTTTTTTTTTCCTGGTGGCTCTGGGAACAGAGTCACTCTCTTCTGTGTGCAGAAACTCACCTTAATGTAAACAATGAGAAAATACTTCTGCCAGGGGAATTCCAATTAATGTGTCTTTTCCCTACAAAAGTTGACATCACCTGTCTATGCCCAACCCTTTTCTCTCAAACACCTGCAATAGAAATTTTCATTTTTTACTTTTGTTTTTTTCTCACAGCCTTTGGACAGACCTTGTGCTTTCAGTTTATTTTACAAAATTTTCTTCAGAGTTGTTATTGGAAGGCTCAAGGAGGCACCTGCATGATGGCTGAGTACAGAACAAGTGGGATGGGTGAATCAGCCTTGATGAAATAAGAATCATGCTGGACTTCTGACCAAAACAAATCAGTTGTTTGATGTGACTAAACCATTTGGTGGTTAATGTCCTTGGCAGTATTTATTCCTATAGCCTCAGGCATTTCCTGGTGTTGGTCCAAGCTGAAGCCACTGTACATGTGCTGGAAAGTTCATGCAGAAACAGCCAAAGCCCTTTGTGCCCTGGGGGATTGACATCACCCTACAGGGACTGAGCTGGTTCTGGAAAAGCATCCTTCAGACAGCGTGGCATCCTTTCCAGACAGGTGCTACTTTTGGCCTCCCTACTCTAAGCTACTAGAAAGTGGAGATTTATGAGCCAGCTCCATGATATATAGCATTTGATCCTTGTCCTGATGGCTTGCAAGAATTTGGACCTTGGATTGTTTCTGATCCCTTGGCCTAGCAGTGCTGTGCTGGCACACCTCCAGGGCAGAATTTAGCAAGTCCTGCAGCTCAGGCCAGTATAGCTTTTTAAACTACTGACAAATGTGATCTTCCTTTGCTCCTTACCCTTGATTTGCCTCCATTCATTTTCCTGTCACTGAAATCCCTCATTAGTCCCAGTCCAAGCAGTTCACAAACCTTGCTGAATTTCTTCTTCTTTTTTTTTTCTTCAGGCTGAAACTTTGGTCTGGCCTTATAATTACAGCATTATTAATGTATTTTTATCATTGTTAATTATTTTTACATGCTGAAATTGATTCAATATGCCTGGAGCTGCCATGCTGGAACATGCCTTGATTCTTTTTTTTGGTGTTGCCCTTGTGCACCAAACGTGGAGAGTTCCAATGGCTTTAAATCACTATAAACCTCACTGAGTGATTTAAGTTATTGGAGTGTATTCAAGTTTTTATAAGCCCTCAAATGTGAACTCTGCTTGAATTCTGGGTATGCACAGTGCAGTGGGATCTAAAATGGTTTGAGTGCTCTACATACTTTCTAAGCCCCTGGCTGGCTGGAGAATAATCAGGCTTGTCGGGGAGTGCACTATGCAGGGACTTGGTATGATGGGAACCACCACATTTTAAAAATGCTTTTAATTCCTTTAAATTGAAACATTCCTGCTTCATTTAAGGGACTTTGGCCAGAGATGTCTGTGTGGCTTGGAGGATCAGAAGTGCGATGCAGTGGGCTTCATCCTGGTGTTGATGGATTGACTCGTGCAAGGTCAGTCTCAAGGCAAGCCATCCCTGAGCTCTGGTGACAGCCAGTGGAGTTGTGATCTGTGCCAGGACCTCAGTTTGAGGTGTGCAGAGGGCTGATCCCTTCTCTGATCTCCAGGTCAGGTCCTAACTCTGGGTCAGTGGTGTCTGTCCTAACCCTGGTTTAGCAATGGCCACACACAAGAACAAGGTGCCCCTTGGGCACGTCCTCTGACCAGGAGGGCAGCAGGGAGGGACATCAGGAGCCAACAGGTGGAGATGCTGAAATTTTTCCGGTCCTCTTTAGAAGGTCTCAGGCCAGGAAAAAGCTGTAAGAACACAGGTGAGAAGCTGGCCATGCAGTGAAAGCAGGACTGAAGGATTCCCTGTCACCCTGACTTCCCTGGACATGGCCCAGCACTACTTACACACCATGTTAAACTGGCTTGGGAACCTCTCAAGTGGAAATGCAAAATTTGAAAACTGAAGAAGGGCGTTGAAGGAGTGCTATAGCTGCAGACCAATATGATCCACAGCTCTGAGAAGTTGACTTTGAGACTGGTGCATTGGAGACAGCAGAGAACCAAATGTCCTGCAAAATATTTACCCATTTCAGATTTAATTTTTTATGGACAACTGCATAATATCTCCACTATAATTCCTTGCCCTTGCTATCAAGTAGCCATCTCTTTTCATACTCACAAGTGCAGTTGCTGAACACATTGCTGTAGTTGGGAGTTTTGCCTTGATGAATTGTTTCATTCAGTTTGATATCATTAGGTAGGTATGGGGGCGTGTTGACCTGTGCAGTAAAACATTTAGGATTTGTACCTGAAAAGCTAACTCCTGGTTCCTAGTAAATAATGACAGCTCTGAGATCTCTGAGTGCTGAGCACCTGAGAATACTTTTGTTATGGACCTATATGGACCTATATTTAATATTCTCCGTTGATTAAAAAGCAGTTTTCTAATCCTAATGGACTAAATTCTGCCCTGAATTACTATACCTGAAGTAACTTTAAATAAAACAGAGAAAACCTGAGTTTATACATCTATTAGATAGGGCAGGATTAGGCCCATCATACTGCTCAAATCTCATTTTAATAGTAAGAGAGTGTTTTATTAGTCGTCTTAATGACCGAGCAAACCCCAAACTACTGTTCATTCAAGGAACAGGTTCTTATATTTTAAACAACATTTAATTCTACTTAAAACCTCTTTTATTAAAAAGTTTTAAGAATAATATTAAATACATAAACAGCCATGTTAATTAGATTATATAGTTAATGTACATTGGAACTATGACTTATTGCAGAGTTACTGCCCATGAAAGCACATTTTGATCATTCCAGGCTGTAATCCCCACTTAATCCATCCCCAGTCTGTCAATCAGTCGAATACAATCAGGATATTTATGATCACATCAGACCAGAGATCTGGAAGAATTTAGCAACTTTGCAGAGCTGAATCCAGAAAAGGGAGGGGGGAAATGTTTCCACTGGCAAAATGAACCATTGCCAGGAAAAACATTATTGTTGACTTGGCCCATGTAATTGAATTTTCTACTCAGAAGTAACTTACAAACCAGCAACTAGGAGAAATTATCAGTGCTGGGAACTCTCATAATAACAAAGCAGAGGAGTTTTACCTGGCACAGCATTTTTTAAAATCATGTTTTTCTTTTTTTACTTCTTCTTTTTTTTTTTTTTTTTTAACATAGCGCTGTGGTTTTTTCCTCTCCTAATTTTCTGCCATCATGAAATAATTCAAATTGCTAGGGCAGCAGGGGAAAGCATCCCTTTCTTGGGCCCCTACCTCCTGACATCCTCCTCAGCCCCTGCTCCAGTGATTGCAAGCACCTCCCAGCGAGAGCTGGGTCTCTGTGGACAGGGGACACCTGAACACTGATGGGGCACCTGATCCCCTTTGGGGTCCAAGCTGCGTTTAAACACCTGAGTCCTGTCTCAGGAATGTGACATCTCTTGCAAAGGAGGAGGTGCAGGGCTGTCATCTGCTGGGAACTGCAATGGTTTTCTTGTGGGTTGTTTCAATACCCTCCATCCTTGAAACCATTCTCCATGCAAGAGATGAAGAAGCAGAAAGTGTTAGGAAGAAGGATGTACCAGAAGGGAGGACACCAGCACTGCTCAGCTCGAGGAGGGGGAAACTGAATGGGGCTTTACAAAGGTGAAGGATATGCACCCTCTTCATGCTTTCCATGAAACCCAGGATAATCCTCCTGTATCCATGGTCTTACCTCTCAATGTCAGGATGTAGTAAATAACTTCCATTCTGGACACTTTATTATCTCACTTTCAAACATAGAGAAAAACTGAGGTAGGAGGCTGTGCTCTCACCTTCCTTGCAGCTGTTCATAGCTGTTGATGGGGTGTGATTTCCATGTCTGTTTAGACAACAAAATTGGCATTTGCCTGCTCAAAGCCACATGTGAGAGCCTGATCTGGACATTTCTGCCCTAAGTAAAGTTGAGCAATATTATGAAGACTTTCACCTGCTGGTGCACAGCCCCAGTGATCAAGCTCAATCAGTAAGTGACTTTTTCCTTCCAAGCCTGAACGAATCAAAGCACGTTTCATACTTTGCCATTTGATTGTAATTTGGTCCTGTGCCTGGATGGCAAAGGGCTGGATTCCAAAAACTGTTTCTTCCATGATCTTCAGTGACTGGAGCTGTGCTGAGCTTGGATAGGCAATCCTGTGATGAGCTTTCCAAGTTCCAGTTGGCTTTTTAACAAACTCTCCCTCGTTAAGCTCAGAAGGCCATTGGAGCTCAAAGGATGAGCTTGCTGGGCTCTTGATCTTGCCTCCTCCAAGGCATCTTTGTCTCAGTTGCTACTTTATCACTTCTGACTTAGAACTGTCTCAATAGGCTTCTCTATGAGAAGCAGACAAATATTTCTTAGGGGAGGGGTTTGGTTATTGAAGAGAGAAGTGCAAAATAGAAAACAGCAGGATAATCAATATTCCGTTAGGCTTTGCCAGGATCCTCCTGATAGAGATTCAGTCAACACCCTTTCCCTGCTCTAATAGCAATAGAGGTCTTGGAATGGAGCATTGTCAGGGGATTAGTCTTCTGCTTGTAAAAGAAATGCTTTAGCAGTTTGTCAGCAGCATGATGCCATTATCTTGTTGACAGTGCTCTGTGTCATTGATACTGTCTCTGATGCAGCTTCTGTTCAGACACAATTTGCTTTCATTAAGCTTTCATCTAAGCTCTCCCTTTTGCAGGACATTTGCCTTCATTTTCCTACAGGTACTAGATCATCCCTAAATAACTGTGTAAATGAAAGTTGCAATGAAGGTGTTTGATATTAAATGAGCTTTGGGAAGAAATGAGGAAACCAACAGCTCAGGAGACTTTGCTGCCTGTGGCATGACACGGCTCCTTGCCTGAGAACTTGAAATATGTCAGTTGTAGTTTGTTTCTATCAGAGTAATGTGGTAGTTGTATCTATGCCACTTTCCCAAGAATGTAAATGCTTCGTTAGTTCTGTCCCTGTCCTGAAAAATCTAATATGGCGCAAATAAAGTGCGGTAAATGGCTTCATGGAAAGCAGATGTGAGTGGAAGCCTAGACTCCTACCAAGGCTTTAAGGAACTTCAAAGCCTGAAAGAAAGAGCTGAACAAAATATTTGACTGTGCCAAATTTTCACTGTTCTTGATGAAAGAGCAAAAGTGAGGAAAAAAAAAAAGCTCCTTGTTTTCATTTTCTGCTAGCCTAGGGCAAGGCTTTTAGATGGAATAAATTACAAGCAAACAGGGAGAGAGACTGAATGGAGCAACTGCTGAACAAAGGGCATTCTTGGAAGGGTCTGGTTTTAGAGAACCTAGAAATTGTCAGCTCGGTTATCAGGAGGCAGCCTCCCTCCCCTCTTGCCAGCCGGCTGCTTTTGAGCGTTGCCGCGGCTCCCCAGGAGCTCCCTCCCTGCAAACGCTGTCCCTGCACGGCCACGGGGAGCCCTTGGAAAAGTGTCCAATGCAGGCGTGGCTGGTGGGACAGCCAAATGCAGAACGCTTTGAAAATTTGGCAGCAGATTTGAGTGTGACATAAATGATTGCAACCTTTAAAGTTGCTTTGCTGAACAAGCCATTTGGGCTGTGCTTGGAAATGATGTAGAATATGGAAGATGGCATTCAAGAGGCTAAAACATGCCTGCTCTGAAAACTGGAATAATTTATTCCTGTTGGTTTGGGTATCATGTACTACATAAGGATTAAAAAAAAGAAAAAAAAAGCCATGCACAGAACTATGAGATTTTTCTTCTCTTCCTCAGATACTGTGTGACTTAACAAAAGTTGGTCAGAAAAGAGAGGAGAAATATAAGAAACTTATATTTCTTATATTTATATGAACTGTGTTGCTTGTGACAGTTTTATGAAATGATGCTTCACCTGTTTAAAATCTTTTCCATCCCCATTTCCTTCCAAACTGCCTGCTAGGCTCCACCCCTAGTGAAGGTTTGGCTGGCAGAGACTTGCTGGTAGCTTTGACTGTCTCCTCCACCAGCGAGTATCTCTGTTGTAGGTGTAATTTATGGTCCTGAGCTCTGGCTTTTCCTCGCTCCATGTGAGAGCAAGCTGCAGGAGAATCTTTATCCACATGGGCAGTGAGGTATGTTTTTCACACAGGCAGGTAGTGCTAGGACAAGGGAGGAATGGTTTTAATCTGAAAGATGGAAGATTTAGATTAGATACAAGGACGAAATTCTTCCCTGTGAGGGTGGTGAGGCCCTGGCACAGGGTGCCCAGGGAAGCTGTTGATGCCCCATCCCTGGAAGTGTCCAAGGCCAGGTTGGACAGGGCTTGGAGCAACCTTGGGTAGTGGGAAGTGTCCCTGCCCATGGCAGGGGCTTGGAATGGGATAAGCTTTAAAATCCATTCCACCCCAAACAATTCTGTGATTCTATGCTTTGAGCTATGCAATATTATTCTCTCAATTTTTCCTGATTTTTTTTGTACTTCCTTCTCCATGTCCTAAACCAGAAATATCTTTTAAGTAGTATTAACCCACTCTTAGTCACTCAATTCAAAGCTTAATTCATGTAGGTGCTTGTTGTGTGACAATGAGCTAGTGGTTTGCAGAATGTATTGTGTAGATGGACACCTAGTTGTGAATTAGCTATGGGACCTCAAGGCATATTTACCAAATACAATTTTGTTGCAGAAAATAATTAGGTTTGCTTGAGTTTGGGCCAGGCTGCCTAAAGATTCTCCACACTGAAATGAGCTGTTGCTGGCTCAGCCTATGGTTTAGGTGTAACTATGGAGATTTATTTCATTTTTATAATTTTTTTTCTGAAAACTGAAAAAGAAAACAGGGCAGCTGAAGTGGATGAGCTGAGTGGAAGAAAATCCTGGTACTTGCTAAGTGCTTAGCTGATTTCCCACTCCATTTTCTGCAGTAGCCCGAATACCAGGCTGTATTTGTTTGCTGCTGCCTGCTGAAGCCTTCGACCTCAGCCTGCCCTTCTCTCCCTCAGCGCTGACAGTAAGTGAAGAAATGCGAAATTCATTCATCTGCCTGAGAACCCTTTGAAGTTCCCCACTAAAAGCTCTATTGTTTTATTAGCTGTTAATGCGGCACGGGGGAATTCGGCCGTGCATAGCAGAGCCGGGGTGCGGGGGGGCCCTTCCTGGTGATTTGTCACTCTTTAGAAGCGTGACACGCTCTGCTCTGCGAGAGCCGGAGCGCTGAGGGCTCGGGCTGGGCCTGCTCGGGGCACGGAGCTCCCGCAGGAGCCCGGGGCTGCAGCGGCCGAGGGCTGGGACAGGCTGGGGTCACACACCTCGGTTCGCTCCGCAGGGCGTGATGCAGGTCAAGGGTGATGATAAATTAAAGGTCATGCGGAGCCAGCCGAGCTGGCTGCAGCTGGAGCCCGACTGCGGAGAGCCTGCTGGTCACAGCGGCCAAACTGGGGCTCTGGAGGGTCTCGGGGGCGGGTGGCTGTGGGTGCTGGGGTCGGGGGTGGGTTGCCTCTTCGCTTCCCTGCGTTAAGATGGTTTGGTAATGAACGCCTGAACGCAGCTACTCTAAATCCTTTTCCTGCCCTTTCTCAGATACACGGCATGTGGGGCTGGCTGCAAGGAGCTGCTTGTGTTCTGGAGACTGTCCCAGCACAGCTCAGGGCTGACATCAGGGGCCACGGTGACAGCCGGTGGCTTCCAGGGGTGATCCAATGCCTGAACATCATCGTAGTTTCCTAAAAACACATGCTGGCAATGCTGCTAAACTGCAAGATGAGGCTTGTCTTCCTACACGTCCTCTGCACAGGCAAAGAGTCAGTGAGCCGCAGGAACTGATAAAGCACCCATTGCCTTCTCCCTGTGGCTCTCACCTCTCTGTATCTCACTTCTCCCCCAAGGAGGGAGCTGCAGGGAGCTGCTGGTGTGTCATTGTTCGGACACAGGCGCTGGGCAGGCACAAGCTGTCCCCTGTGCAGGGTCTGAACAGCGCACCCAGGAGAGATGGACATGACGTGGGTGTTGTCTGGGGCTGTTCATGGCCCAGCAGGCACAAAGGGGCTCTGCAGAAGCCACCCATCACTGCGAGGGCTGCTCCCGCAGCACAGGGCAGCTCTCTCCCCGTAAACACAAACAGGAAGGGCGGCACAATCCCCGGCCCCGCTGCCCGCACGCAGCCCCGTGTTTGCTTTGCTGTGTTCCGATTGCTTCTCACTGGCTCCGCGGGGCAGTCCATCACCACAGCCTTTCTTCTCATCCTCCTTCCCAGAGCCTTCCGTGGCGCTTAAACTAAGTCAATAGAAATGCAAAACTTCTGTCCTCAGTTCCTGAGAAGTTTGCTCATGGTTTGCACAACTGCTTACCTGCGCGGCAAAGGGAGCTCCTGCGCTGAGCCGCCTCCTCAGTGCTGTCCTGCCGTGGGAAACTGCTGCTGTTTGCTCTTGGAGGAAATGTCTCCCAACATTTTCCCGTGGCAGAAAGGTGAGGGGTCACGAGGAGCTTGTCTGCTAAAATCTATAATGTGGGAGTGTGCAGTCGATCTGATCTGCTGGGCACCCACCTCTGGGCTGTGACACATCCAGGCAGGGTGGCACTGGAGCAGAGGGGACAAGAGCACGTCAGTGGCGAGATCAGTGCTCCTCTTTGGCAGGGCATTTAACAGTCGGTGCCTTAGAAAAGCACAAGGCAGCGGCAGAAAATAGCTCCCACTTTATGGTCCTGATTCAGCAAATCACCTGTGAGGCTTGTGCGTGTGTGTTCCGCATAAAACACATCCCTAAGGTTTGTGCGCTGATGGTGGAGCCTTTTTAAGGTTTATTGTTACTGGTCACAGTTCTGCTGAGGGGTAACCTGGCAAGGCAGTTGTTGTAGACCTAAACTCAATGCACAGTGCACATTTAGCAGCTCTCAAGTAGTTTAAAACCCAGTGGCCTATTCAGGTTGCCTCCTAACATTGCCTGTGGGTTTGACAGTTTTATCAAAACACTTGCAACCACTTTAGTCCAATGTCAGTACATTTGTAAATCACACACACACACACAGAAAAGAAGAAATATTAATTATTAAACTATTTATTATGCCCATGTTTCTCTTCTGTTTAAATGGTGGCACAATTAGTTAACATGTTTAATTACATACGTGCAATTGCATTACCAACCTTTGTATGCAGTCACAGCTACCACATAGGCAGGCAGGGAAAGCACACAATGGGCACGTGCAGCTGCTGTGACCCCCTCTGCAAATCCCAGCCCCTTTGGAGCAGAGGGGAGGGAGAATCATCCTCGACTTAGTAATTAATATCTTCTGGGCTCCTGTGCACCTCTGGGTTTGTAAAGCACGTCTAGGACAGGCTGCTTGATGCTGGGAGGCAAGTGGCACCCTGCTACTGATCAACATCACCATCTTCCCAAATCCCAGTTCCTGGCCAGTGGTTAGATGGGAATGAGGTATGCAGAATGCTCACATACTCCCCCAGCTGCTTAATTAAGAAAGCTTTAGGATGACACTTTCCCCTCTGAGGGAAAAAGTGTCAGGCAGCCTTGGGAAGATGCCATTCCTGCACAAATCCCTGCAGGCAGAGTGCACACACCTTTTGCGTGGCTGGGCTGGGTTTTAGGGCTGTGATCAGAGCACACGTGGGTGCTGTTTCCCAGTCAGAGGGGGATTTGCTCATGTGGGTGCTGACTCTCAGCACGGCCACTGCAGAGCCCTTAAGCCCTGAGCTGGAGCATCCCTGAAGCAGTGCAATAGATTGGTTCCTTGCCACCCAGTTTCCAGGGGTTTTAGAGGGATTTGAACTCCCCCAAATTTCTCTGCTTTAATGCTTGGAAAACGTATTTAAAGGGGGCATATACTCAAAATTGTGCTCTACAGAAATGTCTCTTTGATCATATTCCCATTAACCTTAGAATGCTTTTAAGCACTTTTCTTCCATGGGAATGAAACTGGGGAATATTTCCAGCTACTCAGAATTTTTTTTATTTCAACTCATGGGAATTGGTCAAACTCAAGATATCAAACAGAAACCAAACCCAACTGGTGTTTTGTCTTTCAAAAAACCCATCTGCCCTGTTGTTACAGCTCTGCATTCAGAGCCCTATTTCTGAATATAAACCTTTGTGAAGGTCACCAGTAGTTCTAGTGCCAACATGGTGCAGAGTCTCACTGCTGCATTAGAAGGGCAGGTTTGTGCTTACCACATTGCTTCACAACTTGATAGAAAAGACATTTTTAGAAAGCACTTTGGTACTTCTAGCATCTGGCTTCCAGTGGAAATGTCACAGGTGACTTTTGGCTTCAGAGCTGGGTAAATGCCACCATGGGATTCTGGCTTTCTTTTGGAAAACAACCAGAAGGGTGTGCTGAAGTTTTCTCTCTTTTTTTGCCCTGTGTTTAGTCTTACAGCTACTGTTTAGGGTAAGTGAGGCCAAGGGGAAGGTTGGCTGTTCTCTGGTGTAGCTCAAGCTGTAAGGGTACCAGAAGGGTCCTGATGGGGCTTTTCCATAGATTTTGGTGTTGTCCTGCATGTTAAAGCAGAGGGTGAAGACTGGAACCAATTCCACCTTCACTGATACCTTCCAGAGAATGGACACATAATATTCAAATGGCCTGTGGTTGCAGGAGATCTGAAGAGGCAGATTTTAGAGGGCTGTGGAAAGCCTGATGCCCAAGGCAGGTACTTAAATGTGTTTCTCTGAGTTAGTTTTAGAAGAAATGGAAGTGAGGAGTGAGGGATTGCACATTATGGAGCTGTTGGCAACCAGCTGGGCTGCCTGACACAGGGTCTGTCCTCCCTCTGCTGTCACACAGGAGAGAGCAACTCCTTCCTCAGGCACTTTCCTGAGGGCCACCTCGCCCCATGGGGGACTGAGCTGTGGGGAACCTGTGACACATCCCATGGGGTTGCTGGGGGTTTGTGCCCACAGAATTCTCTGTTTCAGCAGAGTGTGATGAGTTCAAGCCAAGAAGAGACATTTCCATCCTTAAGTTGTGAAGCTGTCCAAGTTACAGACAGCCATATTTCCAGATGGGTAAAATTCCAGAGAAACCATAATGGATTTGACACATCTCAAACGATGACGGCGGAGGTGCTGACTCCCCCTTTAATTCCTTCCCCTAACAGACAGGGTCCCTGAACCTGGAGCATTTCACCAACATGTGCAGTGCTTGTTTCTCTCTCACTGCATGTCTGGTTGGCTTTGCCTTCCTCCCCTGACTCGTAACTCCCAGCTCCTTTCCTGCGGGAAAGATTAGGGAGGATAGGAAGTCGTCTGTGCAAAAAGCATCCCTGGCCAAAATAAATACAGGTCACAAGATTAGGCTTCATCAGAACTTTAAGCCTGGCCCAAGCTAAACAAATGAGCTGTCATGCCTTGGTAAAAGCTCCAGTATGAGTGAGCTGGCACGACTGCAAAAACGGTAAAGCAGTTAATAGGTTTTGCAATATGGAAGCTTAAAGTTTTGTTTTCAGTGCTGCATTCCTGACAGTCAAGACTTGCACTGAACTTCAAATGTCATTAATTTTGTGTGCTGGGCTTGCTTGCTACTATGCAAACACCCTTCCCAAAGCACAGCAATAGCAGCAAAACAGCACCACGGGGCTTGTCCACCCCAGAGAGTCCTCACAGTGCAGAGGAACAAACATGGGATGGTGAAAAACACCCTCTTTTCAGCAACTTGGCAGCTCTCATCTGTTGATACTCTGAGACTGACTCTTTGAATGAATTACAGATCAGTTTAAAAAAAAATCCCAAAACTCTAGCTGTTCAAATGCCTAACTTTTTGATGTCCAAAGATCTACATAAAAAATACCACCAGAGCCATGGACACCCGGTGTAGTCCATAGCCATTAGGTTGTTCATGAAAAAGGGTAACTGAATCCTAAGTAGGTGAAATCTCCCAAGTTTCCCTTTAAAGAGGGTAATTTGCACCAAGAGAGGATTGTGAGTATTTTCTCTTGCAATGAGTAGAGTCCATGAACACGGGACTCAGGCATTGTCCTCTGGCTCTGGCACTGCCCTGTTATTCATGTCTGGAGCTGTTAATCCCCCCTGAGCACTTTGATTCCCACACCTGCACAGTGGGCATGGCAGTGGCAGGACAGCCACTGTGCTGGATAAAGTATTGATGCTGCAAACCACAGAGAGGCTGCAGCAATCCACAGTGCTCTGGTATCTTCAATAATTACTGGTCTTAAACGTTATAAAGGAAAAAACCAAAACCAAACCAGCAAGCATTAAAAGTCTTTGTGGAACAAAAGCCAGGTTTTTAATAATGTTTTAATGTACTTGACAAAGCTTTGGTTCAGAGCTAAGGCCAGCCTCTTGCAAGTATGCAAGGGTTGAGACAATTGAAAAACCAAAATACTTCTCCCAGTAGAGACCTTGCAGCTTATCAGGTAACTGCAGACTGTATTTTGGCCACTTTTAACTGGGCATTAAAAGTCTTTTTGACACTTTCTTTATTCCCCTACAATAGACTCTAACAGCCCCTCCGAGGCCTTCTACAGCCCGATGTGTAAAACGTAATGGGGATTCGTTTAAAGAGTGGAATTTGACCTGAGAGAGATGTGAGTATTCAGGGACTACTTAGTCCTCAGTAGCACTTGGGGGCTCTTTAGTTTGTGGGGCACTTTATTACTCATGAGTGCTCAGGGACGCTGCACTCCTTTGCTGTCTGGTGGCTTTCTCTCTTCAAGCATTGCTGTGTTGTTGCAGAGCAGATATAAAGCCTTCCTCCTCCTCCTCCTCCTTTTCAGGGAAGGAGCAGCTGGACCTGGGGCTGCTCAGGGATTTTAAGGTGTCCTCGAGGGTGTTTGTCAGCAGAAAAGGACTGAAGTTACTTAGCTGGTCACAAACGTGAGACCCGTGGATGCAGGGGAATGTCTGGTGTTCACAGACCTGTAAATATATGGACAAGAGGCCAAAGCATGCTCACAGGGAAGCTGTTCCTGGTGTTCACAGACCTGTAAATATATGGACAAGAGGCCAAAGCATGCTCACAGGGAGGCTGTTCCTGCTGGCGGGGCTCTGCATCATTCCAGAGCAAAGCTACTCATCAATGCATTTAAGAAAGGTACTTGTTTCAGCCGTGTCCTTCTGCTTTTCCTCATTCTCCTGGCTGTGTGTCCTACCCCAGCCACTGCCAAAAGCAGAGGGGGATGCCCTGGTGCTGGCAGACTCTGTTATTTTCTGTTTCTGTGAAACAAGCTTGGGTGAAAGTGCCAAAACTCCTGCCCTGCCCTGAGCTGCCACTCTCTTGCTTTCCAGCTGTGGAGATGTGATCATTCCTCATCCATGGCCACAGCCATCCTCGCAGGCAGGGCTGCGTGCTGGAGGGAATGAGGTGGGCTCAGAGACAGTGGTAGACTTTCTCACTTTTACTTTTCCCCTTAGTTTAAATTATTCCCAGACGTGTGAACTCAGCAAACAAGGATCAAGTTTTCTCCACAAGGCAAGGTTTAGTCCAGGGCTGGAATAGTGCCTGAGCTTCCCAGTGGTCAGGAAAAAGCTTGCAGGGAGCAGATGAGCAATTCCTTTTGTATTTTCCATCCATCAGGAAAAGCTGCATCTGAAAAAATAGCTGAACTGGAAAATAAAACTAGACAAGTCTGAACAAATATGGAAACCATCTCTGGCCTGGTATTGGAAAAGTCTCAAACGCTGGAAAGGAGAGAAGCAGAGAGGGAATGGATAAGTTTTGGCTTCTGTTAGGAATATGGAAGGAATTATTTCATTCTTTTTCCCCATCTATTTGTTCTCTATATGGCACTCTGTGCGGTTAACCCTCCATCTTTGTCATAAATATATGTGGCAGAGACAAGTTTTTTTCAGAGATCCCAACCAAAACATCTGTTTTGCATCTGTGGTTTTGCATATGTAAATATTATTACTAATAGTAGCAAAAGCCATCGTAATGGCAGCAGGAATAGAAACACTATTAATAGTTGTAGTGCTGACATTTTATTTGTGTTGCTGCAGGAGGTCACACCATGCACCAGCACTCAGCTGAGAGTTTGAGTGAGAACAAAAGGATGGCTGTGACCCCTGGGAGCTGAGAGTGAGCTGGGACACTGCCACAAGTGTGGTGCCAGGATTGTCACTCTGGGATCGTGGCACCTAAACATGACAATTTCCCCCAGATCTTTGCAGAGGACCTTTACAAGTGGAAATGGCTCCTTGCAACTCTTGTCACTGTGGGAAGGAGAGGAGGATTCCCAGTGGTGAGAGTGGCTGAAAAGTACCCGAAGAAAAATGGAAAACTTGCCAGTAAAGGCACTGATGTGATTCCTGCTTATCCGGAGACAGAATTTGTCCTGGTGGGACCAGGGGAAAGGCAGTGGTCTTGGTGTTGCTCCTGCTGCACCTGAGGTCTCACCCCAGCCCAGCCAAAGAGATCCTGTCTCCTCCCTACAGACAACAGCTCTTCTGGGTGGGTGACCTGTCAGAGCAACCCATTCTGCAAACCATCAGCAGCCAGGCAGAGACCTCTGCTCTACTGCTGTGATTAAAAGTGACAGCAACTCTCCTTCTTCCCTCTGCTTTTTGAATTAGTAGACCTCAGGGCTGGGGGAGCTGGGACCAGAAGCAGCAGGAAGAAGGCCAGATGGAGCAGGAGGAACAAAAGCCATAGATACCAAACCTGGAGAGCTTGGAGGTGCTGGCAGCAGCACTTCAGAGAGGAGAGATGCAATAAAAGGAGGAGGCACTCACCATGTTTTAGGCTTTGGTCTGACCCACGCAGTGCCTGCAGACACACAAGCTAACAAAACACAACACACCCATCTCCTTCCAGGTTTTCCCTGGGTTGAACTGGTATCTTTGTTCCTATACAAGGAACGTTTTTTGTTCGGCTGTGGTTGTTTTGCTGGATCTGTAGTGCATTAAACAGCCCATCTTCTGGTTTGTATTTTTTCCACTTATCATGTTTCATGGATTCTGGTTCTTTTCAGCCAGCTCTTTATCCCCCTGAGCAGAGTAAGCAGGATCGAGTCCCTGAGCTTGCTGCCTTCACATGCACGAAAGGGATATGGACTCACATCCCACATTTCTCTGCTGAGTTGTGGGAATATTTGCAGCAGGGACTCACACCTTGCTCTGCTTTCAGTCTATCACCTAGATCACATTACCACAGCTGGACATGGCAGGCTCAGGGATGGTACATGCTGCCACTGACACTTTACATCCCCTGTCTGTGAGCTGGTTCCTGAAGTCAGACTGAACCAGGCAAGGCTTGTCCTTATTTTTCACATCATTCAGATTTTCATTATGACACACATCACTCAGATTTTGATTAGAGCAGCACGTGTAAGAGTGGGGGGTGGCTTGTTGGTGCTTTTCAAAGTTCTGCCCCTCCAGCCACCTTCCCTGGGACACCAGGCTTTGCAGCATCCCTGCGCCCAGCCCGAATCCTCCTGAAGCCTTTCCCCTTCAGTTTTCCAAGAGATGCTCTGCTGATCTTTTCCTGCCCTCTTTGAGGAGCAAGTGGTGTCTGTGGGTGGGCTGGGCCCGGCCGGGCTCTCCCGAGCGGCAGCGATTATCCAGCAGCACCTCGGGGGGAGGCAGGGAAGCCACTGGCTAATCCGTGCCGGGCTGGATGCGCGCCTGGATCGTTTCAGCGCGGCTCGGTGCGATGCGCACAGCCCGCCCCTCGCAAAACTCATGGCACAGGCATCTGTCACCGAAACCTGTCTGCATGAAAGGCTGTCTGCACAACCGGGGGAAAAAGAAAGGCATGACAGCACAATTAGTGAGAGCAAATGAAAGGCTGTTTGAAGAGGAGGAGGGAGGAAAGGGGAGAGCTGCATAAATCCCTGGTGGAGTTTTGGGCTTGACATCAAAACCCCTTAACAGTGTATTACTTCAGCCCCCAATGTGGACAGATGTTGAGCTGTGGCTCAAAGGAAGTCAGAAATCTTTCCTTAGAAAAAATTTGGCTAGGAAACTAAAGAAAATATTGTGAAAGAAAAGGAAATAAAAGCCCACTAAAGAAGATTTATCACTGCCTCCAGCATTTCTGTATCCTCTACTCTTATGAGGTCTCAGCCTCAGGGGAGAGCAGAAGAGAAACAGCCTGTTGCTATGTTAATGGGTCAAAATTTGGAGTGGAGACACATCTGTCCAGTTAGATGATGATGGAGGGAGCCAACTCACCCAGCCCAGCACTCTTCCCATCCCTGCTGACCCCAGCCAGCCTTCAGGGACCTCTGGCACCAGCCTGCAGCATTCCCCTGCACACCCTACCCAGCTGCCCTTTTTGCCCACTCATTCCCATTTGTAAGGGTTTTATGGAACCCTTTGTAAAATGTGTTCATTCCTAAAAGAGTTTAGCATCATCCACAAACATGGAGATTTTGCTGTCCTTTCCCATGCCTACACTGGAGGTGCTGAATAAAACCAGGCCCAACAGAGATTCTTGGGCAGTCTGGTGGCTGAATCTCATTTATCTTCAAAAACGGCCTGTTAAACCCTGTACTTTGCTACCTACAAGACAGGAATATCCTTAAAGAGGTTTCAACACATAAAAGAAACACTGCTTTAATCCCGTGGCAATGTAAATGTTTTTAAAAATAATTCTGACAAAAATCTTTCATCTGTTCTGTCTGTTGGGTCCTCCCTATCCACGTGAATACTTGATATATTCCTCAAGTCCCAGTACGCTGGCAAGGGAAGCTTTCCCTCTGTGGAATCCATGTCTGCTGGCTCTTTCCCAGCTGCCCATGTGCTTGCTGCTGGTGCAGACCCCACCACCCCAGGGACACAGGTGACACTCACTCAGCCCTGCAGCTCCCAGGGTCCCTTTTCAGAGCATGGTTTGTAGCTGGGAGCTGCACCAGCAACCTGCCACCCCCCTGGCACAGCAGCCATTTGGAAGTCACACTGATCCAGTTCCTCTAATCTACTGGGTGTGAGGCTCTTCCAAATACCTGCAGCAGTGGAGATCAACGCTCAGTTGTGCCCAAGCTGTCTCGTCATGTTTTATCCTCCCTGGCACCCTGATGCATCTTTGTATTGAGCAATGGCTCCCCAGCCGATTTCTTCCTTTTGATATAGTTAAGTAAAGATTTTTAGCAGATACTTGCGAGATCTTTGCAAGATCTTCATGGTCTTTTTCAGCTGTTTTTGCTGTCTGCTCTTTACTTGCCATGTTTTATGGCTTTTCCTTTTCTCTTCATGTGGGAAACCTTTTCACTTTTAAAACACTGACCTTCTCTCTGTCATACCTCCTTAACCTTAGCAGTGAGTCAGACAGGGTGTTTTTTAGGACGTCTTAGCTCTTTTTGAGTTGTGGCACATGTTTTGCTTAGGCTTTAATAGAGCATTTTTTAATCGCCTCCAGACTGCTTGCAGGCTCCTTGCTTTCTGCCTGCTCCTTTTCAGTTTGTTGTTATTGACTAATCACCTTATTTTTTCATAGTTCCCTTTCTTGAAATTGTAGAGCCCCAGGCTGGATTTATTTGGTGTGCACTCTCCCACTACAGCATTAAAGGTTGTTTTGTGGTCACTAGCAGAGACCAGCTCTCCCACAAACACCTTGTGAAGCAGGTCCTGTGCACCGCTCCCCACCAAACCCAGAGCAGCAGCCCTCCTCTCACTTCCAGCACTGCTCGGTCCTGGAGACCCTTTATTGTACCCAAACCCACTTTTTATTCTTTCCTGATGGATCACTGAGCTGACTAACTTCTCTAATCTCATGTTATATTTGCTGTTCATTACCTTTATCCTTATCGGGGCTCAGTAGCACAGTACTGGCTCTACTTTTTTTTGTTGTGTTTTTTTTTTTTTTTACTGGAATCTGTGATTTCCCATCTCAAGAAATCTGTACTGGTTCTGGGATTGTTAGTCAGGATTCAAAAGCCTGGCATTATCTTATTATTTAAGCTTCTGGTATAGTGACAGAAGCACATCAAGGTTTTGTCTTTCATTGTTTAATAATGTTCCTGTGAATCTGCTGGTACCATACATGGCCAAATTCACCTTATTTACTGCAGCTACATCCTTTATTTCCCTGCTGCTGTCCCCTGGATATGGGCCACCTTCTCCTCACCAGGGTGCTGGTCTGAATTTCTACATCCACTGACCTTCCTTCAGCTTTTCATTTGAACAACCCTTCCCAGCTTTTCTGTGCTGCAGTGCCACCTGCCCAGCCCTGCTGCCATGGAGGAGCCAGGCTCTGTGACAGCAGCTCCAGAGCTGTCTCCGTTCCCGGGAACAGGCACCCCTCATGGCAAAGGCTGCAAGAGCAGAGCTGGCACCTTGCCCTGCAGCCCCGGGGCTGTCCCACACCTCCTCCCTGCCTGGTGGCCCTGCAGCTGTGCAAGTACAGGCACCCACACCCTGTGCAGTGTGTGACAAGCTGGGCACCTCTCGCAGATTCCTCCTCCTGGGGGCTTGAAGCTGCTGGGTTTGGAAAGTGCACCGTGGGCTTTTTGTATAACGTGGGAATGACACTCCTTTACCCTGGGCTCATTGAGCCCCCCTTACCATCTCACAGCTTCCTGCGCCGTCACCCCGGCACCTGGCACTGTCCCTAGCCCTATCTGCTGGCCCCGGAGCTAATTCGGGTGTCCTTCCAGCACAACCAGCCGCGCTCGCTGCCCTTGACCCGGGTCCCTGCGACACCCCAGCATCCCCATCCCCTGCCCTGCCTTGTCCCCAGCGCAGCCCCGGCAGCCTGCTCACCCCCACGCGGGGTACCCCGAACTCCCACCGGCAAATCCCCCCTGCCCGGCCCCGGGCTCAGTGCGGGGTTGCGGGGGGCTCGGATTTTGGGGATTGCGGGGGTCTGAACGGGCGGTGCCGGCCGCCCACTGGCGGCAGGTCCGGCGCCGTGCACCCTCCCCGGCCCCATCCCGGTGTTCCCGAGACCTGGAAAAGAACACACCTTGCTCACAAACGAGCCTCAAGGATGGAGAAATTGTCAGCAAAACCCGTGCTTTAATTCCTGCGTATAAAACCATTAATCTCTTAAAGGATAGGAGACATAAATGATGAAAATATTAAAAGAGATCAAAGGAAGGCTGTATTCCTTGCCTGGGAACAGTGAATCTCCAAGGAGCCAAAGGACATGCTGTAGGCGTGTTCCGAGATCTGAGGCACTGCAGGGAGAACTGTCACTGACCAGAGGTCACCAGTAAGGCCCCAGAGAAGTGTCCTGATGGCCCAGCCTGCTCCTCTGCTGGTGGAATTCCTCCATGACGCTGCGGGCAGGTTTCATGTGCTGCCGGCGTGCTCCACTCTCTGGTACTGTGTGTGCGTGCAGCTCACTCCTCTTCCACGTCTCTGCTTGAACACGTTTCCTTCCCACACCCTGCCGGGAGTGATGAAGGTCAGGAGCAGCAGCAGGGAGCCAGGCAGGGGCTCACAGCAGTGACCCCTCCTGCCCCCCAGGGGTGTGTGCTCCCTCCCCTTGGCATCAGCACAATCTCTCCTGCTCCAGCAGTGCCGGTCCTGCCATCTCCATCACAACCAGGATGGCAAAACCACATTTTGATCTTCCCTAGCCCATTACAAGCTTTGTGTGAAAATACCAGGTTGGGAGCCCGTGCTCCAGGAGATGTCTCTGCTTCAAAGGAGAAGGATCAGCCTGAGATTATTCTAAGATGAAAAGACAGGACTATCATCCCTTGCTGCCTCCTCCCAGTCCTGACCTTCCTGTCCCATGCTGTGGTCCTGCTCTCCTCTCCTTGACCACGAGCCCTAGTTTTTATCCCATTTTTCTTGAGTATCACTACTGCCCTCCAGCAGCACAGCTGCAAGGCTCAGGGCAGTGGCTTGCTGATGAAGCTGCTGCAGTTCTCCCACCCTGCCATAAACTTGAGATTTTCTATTTTCTCAGTAGCACCGGCCAGTGCCACATCAGCTGAGTGCCACAGACCTCAGGGGCTGGCAGTGAAGCACCCAAAGCCAGCATTCCTGGTGGGACAACAGCACACCCACCTTTTCCTGGAGAACTGCTGGTCTATCTCCTCCAGGGACTGTCCTTTTGTTTCAGGCACAAAAAGGTAAATGAATATAACAGCCATCACTCCCATCAGCCCATAGAGAAGAAACATCCAAGAGAATCCAATGGCATCTGCAGAGATTTAAGTGAGTGAATGTAGAGTGGGTCACATCCTGGGGTACAAAGGAAACTGGTTGCTTACTGTGAGGTGGCCATTGGTGCCTGACAGGGGCACTTTATTTTGTGAAGCCTTCGAGAGGGCTGGGAAATTCCTTATCTGCAAGGCCTGGACTGAGAATTGGCAAAGGGAAAGGCTGGTGCATGCCAGGCTTTGCCAGCACCAGGGGGGAGAAGGCAGCTGAGGTCCAGGGCCAGCAGTGCCTGCTGAGAAATGTTGGAAAGCTGCCGGTATGGGAGCTGCAGACTCTGTTTCCTGATACTGTGGTGCTACAGTGCAGCCCAGTGGGCAATGGGTGATTTTTATAAACCAGTGACAGAGAGGCTCTGACCAGAGCTGCTGGTGCCTGGCTTTCCTGCTCTCAGGGGCAACGGGGTCACACCTATCCCAGCATTAAGTCCTCAGGGTTCAAAATGCCACTTAATCTCCAAATGGCTCATGGTGGCCACCTTCCCTAACCAGCTGTGAGAGGTGGAGGGAGGGGAAGGGGCTACTTACCAATAAGGTCCAGGAAGGAGAGGCTGATCAGTAAATTAGCAGCCCAGTTAAAGCTGTTACAGAAGGCAAAGGCTCTTCCTCTTATCCCAGCAGGGTAAATCTCACTCAGCACCAGCCAGGTCACTGCACAGATTAGAGAGATCACAAAGACAGTGTGGAGTTAAGCAATTTGTTTGGGAAATGGGCAAGGGAGAGTTCAGCAGGGGGGTTAAACTCTGGCTTCACCCAGCACCCGCTGCTGGTGGTGTCAAACATTCATCGATCCCAGAGACAGGTCACAGCAGAACACTTCAAACCTCCTGTGCTGAACGCTTCATGGAGGAATGAAATAGCAATAAACAGGCCCAGGGAGTAAAGAAGAAAGCAGGGTAGCTGGTCATTCCATTTCACAGGAGATGAAGGGATATGACAGGCCTGCTGTCAGGGCATGCTCTTTGTAAAGGAATGAGAAAAAGGTGGAATTAGGGAGACAACATTGCATTTGGGCTAAAATCAGAGCTAAAGCAATATGTATCTTTAAGTCTCTCCCATCCTGGGGTTATTTTGCTTGAAATAATTTGCAAGGTGGCTGTCAAACCCATGAGACTTGCTCACTTAACATTCTTTTCTTGAGTTAAATGTTGTTTTCTCCCATCAAGGCATTTAAATGCCAGAAAACAGTAGACCTTACATGGAAGCAAGAACTAATCTTTAATCTCATCTGATGAAAAATAAATAATAATAAACAGAATTTTAAAAACCTCAATCAATAGTGAGAAACTTCAAAAAATGTTCAACTTCCAGTTCTGTATTGACTTTCATAATCACACAGCAGAAGCCCTGCAGTCCCTCTGTCCTCAGCTCTGTATTTTCCTCCTCACCAGGGTGACAGGAAATTTATGTAGTGCTTGTAGGGTTTGTAGGATGCTCTGATTTTCCATTGAACTTCAAAGAAAAAACCAGCTTTACAAGAGTAGTGAATAGCATGGAAGAGAAAGTTACTCTAGCGCTGTAGCTGACAGAGCTGCAGCACTAGAAAATGATTCAGGAGGGGACATATTTCCAGTTCCCAGACACTGAGCTAATGAGCACAGCAGATACATAAGGAATGGTTCAAGCAGGCAGCTTGCAGACCAGCCCTAGTTTTATTCTCTGGGTTAGTGCAAGGATAAACACCACACTTACTTGGCCCAAATCCAATTGAGAAGGCACTCACAAAAGCCATCATGCTCAGCAGGGTAATCCAATTTAAGACCGTATGTTGTGCCCAGGGAGCAGCACCGAGAGGAGGGCCCGTGCTTTCCAGTGTTCCTTTCTTGGACTGACCTACCAAGTCCCTTTTCTGAGCGAGGGAAGAATTAGGAACAACCTCTTTGCTTTGAGTGCTGGCAAAAACTCTTATAAGGCTTGTTGTGGCAGCAAAACCAGGGCCTGCCTGACTTTTGACAGCACCTGACGCTGGCGGGACGGGTGACACGGCAGACTGGGGGAGCACAGGTGCCAGGGGGTGCTGGGTGAGGCTGTGGGATGCATTGGGGCTGTGGGATGCTTTGCAGTCCCTGGCCATGGCCAGCGGAGCCATGCGGCTGGTGAGGCCGATGGTGGTGACAGAGATGGCCATCACCACGCAGCCAGCCATGAGCAGCACTCTCCTGCCTGCCTTGTCTGCCAAGGCCATGGCCACCAGCGTGGCCACCACCTTGATTGCTCCCAGCCCAATGGAGGCCAGGATTGCTGAGGAGTTGCTCTGGAACCCCACCGAGTGGAAGATTTTGGAGGCGTAGCCCAGCACATTGGGCTGCCCAGTGAACTGCTGGAAGAGCACCAGTCCCAGGCCCACCAGAGTCCGCCTTCTCATATTGTCTCTGGTCCTGAAAAGATCAAGAAACGAGTAATGCTTCTCCTGATAGGGCTCCCGCTTTGCTGCTGCTCTGTGCTCTGCATCCTGCAAGGGGATAAGGCCCTTCTGGCAGTCTGAGTCCCACGAGCTTAATTTAACAGGGTTCACTGGCAGAAAGAGGATGCTGAGGAACTGCATGGCCGTCGGGGCAATGGCCAGTCCAAACATGTACCTCCAGCCCTCGTCCACGTCCGCAAAGCCATAATTCAGTGCATAGGACAGCAGGATGCCCACGGTGATTCCTGCTTCGTAGAGAGACACCAGCAGGCCTCGCTGGTGAGCAGCCACCATTTCTGAGACATAGATGCAGCAGGCCATGGATGAGACAGAGATGGCAAAGCCCACGGTCACGCGCCCAATGACCAGCACAGTGAGTGACCTGGCCAGCGTGAGGAGCAGGCTGCCCACCAAGAGCACCACGTTGCTGACCAGGATTGCTCTCCTCCGGCCGTGGCGGTCAATGAGGATCCCCCCGGCCAGGGAGGTGAGGAGAGCTCCGATAAGGACGGCACTCACCACAACTTCTTGCTGGAAGCAGCTGAGCTGAAAGTCTGTCTGCAGCTGCAGCAGTGCTCCAGAGATTATCCCCAGCTCGTAGCCAAATATCAGCCCGCCCAGGAGAGACACTGTTGCAGACAAGAGGAGGACCAGCAGTGCACGACCTGGAAAACAAGCAAGCAGTGCTAGGTTCAGTTTTTTCATGCTATAAGACAAGCTATGAGCATGCACAGGCTGGAAAAAGCTCTCCCAGGACACCCACAGTTTTCCATCTACAAAGCCATGATGTGGAATTCCCCCATGGGTCACTAGGTCACGAGTATAGAGGCACTTGCAGACAGTCACACAACCCAGCAGACTTCCACTAACTGCAGGGATACTCATTTGGGGCGCAGAACTTTGAAATCAGGACTTTTAAACAGTGTTAAGACTTGTTTTTAAGTGCAGGACAGTGATTTGTAGTGCCTGGAGTTGTACAGCAGGATCCTCTGTGGTATCTCTTGATTTTAACTGCAAAATTTGCTCTGGGCAGGAAATGCAGCTTCTGCTTTCTGGTTCTGAACTGTTCTGCATTATCATTTTCGCATTTCAGTGCATGTGGTACCACCAGCTCTCCCTAGAGGTTTTGCATTCTCACTCCCTATTTTGTTGTTAAAAGCCTTGCTCACAGAAGTTTATTTTTCCTTTATTTTCTTATTTTATTTTCCTTTAGTTAATCTTGTACTCTCAGCATGACTTTGTGGGGTGAACCTGATTTCTTCATTTCTCCTGCAGCCCATAGCTCCCAGGATCTCCAAGTCAATCCCAGCCTCCCCAGCCTGGTCCAGGCCAACAGGACAAACTTCATTCTGAGACGAAAAGTTTACTGTTGCCAACCTCAAATACAAGAAGTGACTCTTTCACCTTGCCCTTCCCACAGGGCTGAGCCTGCCAGTTTCCTAGGTATGTAAGTTTAGCTAAAACAAGACAAAAACAGCAGCGAAAGCAGCTGAAACCAACCCGCCCCAAACAAGCCTACAAAAGCAAGGGGCTGGCAGCACACACTTCTCACCACGAGGAGGGGATGAAAGCGAGACCATGTGTGAACCATGAGCCACCTTACAGCAGAAGGGACTGCTCTGGGGCAGGAGCCAGCAGTGATGTGGGCACCTCTGGGAACAGGTGACAGCGACCTCCTCCCAAATTACACTTTGGAAGCATAGGAAAAGTGCCCTAGTTTTGGGGGCTGTGCTGTTTTGCAGCACGTAATACTATCTGCATTCTTTCATTTAATTAGAAATACTCATAATTTTGGTAGACTCCATGTGGAAAAAATGTGGGCACAACCACCAGACCGTGGAAACTTTTCTCACCCTGCTGAAGAACTTTTTTCCTGTCACAAGCTTTGTTTAATGGGATGTGTCTCTGCTTGGCCTTTAATTACAGCTATCAATAAAGGCTATTTCTCAGTGATGGCAGTATATAAATACAATTACTTTTATTTATTCTGCAACCCTCTGTGTTTTATTTGTGTTACTTATGCCATCCCAGCTATCCCAGTCCCTCTCACCATGCTCTGTGTGACCATCTGCACTGCTTTTAGCACTCCTTGTACATGTCATGCAGATAATTAGAAAAAATATCTGCTGAGAACATAAGGCATAAGTGGCATGAGTGGCCATCCCATTAGCTTCAAGCCACAAATTCTATTAGACACAGACAGTCTCACTATAAATACCATGGCCGATTTCATCAGGTTTTGCTGTATTTCTTGTTAACTTAATAAGCAGTCATGGCTTATGAACTTTGACTGAAATCCAATTTGTGTATCATCTATCCTGACGTAGCTGGGGAATTTGAGGACTCTTAGATCTCCACATGAGGACGGAAGGTTTGGTGGAGCAAGGAGCTGTGCCCTAGAGCAAACCGGTCGGGGGACCGTGCTCCAGGACAGGGCAGTGACCCGCTGTCCAGGCGGGCTGGGGCTGGGCTGACCCCGGACTCTGCTCACACCAGCGCCAAGGCCAGCGGGCGCTGCCTGCAGCAATTCCCACTGCACAGCAAGCCCAGCTCCCTCCGCCCTCCCGAACCCCGCTCCCCTCCCCGGC
>VYXD01002038.1:87015-99741 GCA_013397195.1 Hylia prasina | reverse complement strand
GGGAGCGATGCCGGGGGCCGCGGAGCGGAGCCGGATCCCGGGGGATGGGGGAGCCCATGGGTGAGCCCGGCGGAACCGGGACCGGCATCTGCGGGGTGGCCGGGGACGCGTTAGCGAGGTACGGGGGGAGTTGGTCCAGAAAGAGGATGCGGGTCTGGTGACCGGAATGTCAGCTCTGTCCCCAGTCTGTGTCACTTGAGGAACAGAAATCTCCTCGCTGCCTTGCAGAGATGCTCTTGTGCACAGCATCGCCTCTCTAGACGAGAAAGCCTCCACAAAGTCCACAAGATCTTCACAGTTTGTTAATGTTTTTAGGTAGCTCGGCTGGAAAGCCACAGAAACCCGCTAAGAAAGGGTTGGCCGCTTGAAAGCTGAAAACAAAAAGAGCAGCAGGGGAGGTTTAGGTTGGATATCAGGAAAAGGTTTTTCACACAGAGTGGTTGGGCACTGAACAGGCTCCCCAGGGCAGTGATCACAGCACCAAGCCTGAGTTCAAAAAGCATTTGGACACTGCTCTGAGGCGCCTGATGGGATTGTTGGGGTGTCCTGTGCAGGGCCAATGGTTGGACTCTATGATCCNCGGGACCGAGCCACAGGAAATTCCTTGGCTCTTATGTTCGCTGTACGCGCTGCTGAGACCGCTAAAAAAAGAACAGAAAGAAAGGAAGGGGCGGGGGATGCACCCCCAGCCTTCAGAAAAAGNTTGCAGAGATGCTCTTGTGCACAGCATCGCCTCTCTAGACGAGAAAGCCTCCACAAAGTCCACAAGATCTTCACAGTTTGTTAATGTTTTTAGGTAGCTCGGCTGGAAAGCCACAGAAACCCGCTAAGAAAGGGTTGGCCGCTTGAAAGCTGAAAACAAAAAGAGCAGCAGGGGAGGTTTAGGTTGGATATCAGGAAAAGGTTTTTCACACAGAGTGGTTGGGCGCTGAACAGGCTCCCCAGGGCGGTGATCACAGCACCAAGCCTGAGTTCAAAAAGCATTTGGACACTGCTCTGAGGCACCTGATGGGATTGTTGGGGTGTCCTGTGCAGCGCCAATGGTTGGACTCTACGATCGTGGTGGCTCCTTCCATCTCAGCATATAGTTTATCTATGATTCTGTGATCCCATGTATGAGTTTGCCCTCCTTCATGGCTGTGGGACAGAAAGAATCAGTCTCTCAAGCTTATCTCCTTCCCCTGCACAGTGCTCCATCAGACAAAACATTCAGTATTCAACTTCCTTTGCAATTAACATTCTTTGTTTCTGCTGAGTCGAACAGGAACCTTCCTGCTGTCCTGCATAAAAGACACTGGGACTTGAATGCAAGATTATTTTCTGGGGCTAATTTCACATGTCCCAGAGTCCAGTTTGTTGGCCAAGGATTTTACAAAGCATGACACACCTCGGAGTGCTTTCAAAACTCTTTAACACAATATGCAAACATTGCCCCTTGGTGCTGTTTGTGTGAATGGCAGCTGCTGGGTGGGTTGTGCTGTGCTGATGTACACGAGATGTTCAGGAGTTTGCTGTGACCCAGCTGGGATGGGGAACAGTGAGGAAGGTGTTGTGCCACAGGTGGGAAGACATGCACAGCCTCCCCAGAGCCTTGCAGCAGGCACTGCCACTGCAGGGTAAATGCAGAGGACCACAAACCTGCTCTGTGAGCTGGCACGTGACTGCAGGTAATATTTCATTAAAAACCTATATTGAATTTTAGTATTTAGTATGTTATAACCACACAAGCTCCAGGACAGCACTCTGTGGAGCCTGTGCTGGTAAAGCTTTTTGCCCCAGTACAGAATTGAACTGGGGAAGGTCTGAATCAGTGATGATTGTGCCTCTGACATAGGCAAATATTAACAGGTTGGGTGAAGAATAAAGAACATGTGAGTATGTGATTTTTTTAAGAGCCTTTTCAGTCATCCCCCATGTTAACTTAATAGGGAATTTAAAAGAAGCATTTAAAAGTTGCTATTTTTCCAAGTATGGGGATACATCTCATATCTCTGCTCTGTAGAGCAGTGGTATCAACTAATTTTATTCCAGCTCATAGTTTTGGGATGCTTGAGATGGACCATATCATATACATACCATGTATATCCTCTCAGCTTTAGTCTGTTGGATATCTGGCTGCAACATGCCCAACAGCTGATCAAATGTTTTGGTTTTGTTTCTTCTCAAAATCATAGAGAATATGAAAAGTGTGTCAAATCATGTACCTGGTTTATAAACTAAATAAAAGCTTCCCATTCATATGCTCTAATTTCAGTGGCAATACAGGATGTGAAAACACCTTTTCTAAAACCTTGTATCTGATACAGCCTGACAGCTGCAACAGGGGTCACACACTTGGTGAAGAATGGCTTCAAACACCAGCCAACAGAAACCCATGCAATTAATGGAAAGAGCTTTTCAATAGCATTTGCATTTCATATTAGAGCAGTTTAAACAGCTCTGAAATCAGTTCTCATGTTATGCAGAGGGAGAAATTACTCCAATTTTCTCTCTTCTCAAAGACCCACACGAGACCACTTCATGGCAGACAGCAAACACAACATCTCTGTGTCTAGGCTAGTGTTCCACATTTGGGGAGCACAGGGGGATGCAGGGGATGCAGTGTGATCTTACCCATGATCTCTGCCCCCCACGGCTCAAGCCAAAGTATTTTGGGTGAGCTGTGTTAGGAACTTGAGGAGATGTCTCCCATGCATTGCTCTCCACCACACCTGGCAGAGAGCCAGAGAGAACCTAGAATTCTCATCAGCCTCAGGGCAAACTCACTCTTATCTACATGATCTCCAGTTTGCCTGAACGGTTCCTTCCCACTGAAATTATTTCAGTGTGAGAAGGAAGAAATGATGTTTTTCTCTATGGTCACTCAGCATTTATTTTTCTGCCACTTGAACATTTTCTGGAGGCTTCTTGGTCTCTGGCAGGGCAAGAAATATTATTAGCACTGACAACAAGAAGGTGAGGTCTTGGGGAGCACAGGAAGAGCTTTATGGTGTGTTTACCAAAGGTGGCCAAAAAGATGACATCAGTACGTACAGAAATGCAGCTGTCACGTCCACACCTTGGAGGCTGTGGGTAATTGTCCTCTGGAAAAAATGGTGAAAACCTGCTATGATGTACAGCAGGGATAATTTGGGGGAAAAAAAATTCCTTCTTTGGGGTCCTTAAAGTACAGCGTTCTTATCACACCGTTTGTTCCCAGTGGGTGTTCTGGGCCTGCTGAAAGCAGCACCTTTGTCCCTAAAATCCACGTGAGAAGGTCTGGGGAGGTTGGATCCACCAATGTTTTGTGCCTGCGGGCACGTTCCTGTCCTTGCTCCCTCCTGTGCTGCCTCCCTCCTCCGCCTGTCCAGTCGGTGTGTCTTGGCAGCGCCGTTTCCCCATCGATCCTTATCTCGCTCCCGGCTGCCGGGCGTGCGGGGCGCGTTCCTGCCTGGCAGCCGGACAGCACATCCGCAGGGCTGAGCCGCAGGAATGCGCTCCTGGAGAGCTCCGCCCTGGGAACGGCAGCCTGTGCTCGGTAACACAACCCGCCTGTGGTTACTGCAAATGTTACCCTGTACCTCTGAGCTGGAGCAGCTGAAAGAGGCTTTAAAATCACAGATTGAAATACAAATACAAGAGGAGAAAGTTCATCCTGGAAAAAGGAAGACATGGTGTTCAGGAATCTTCATCACACCCTCAAGTGTATTTTCTTCTATTATGACTGACCCTTAGGAATGGGCTTGAGGGACCAAAGTGACCACAATCAATTCAGTTACTGATGGAAGTGATGGCCCCTGAGCAGGCAGAAGCGTCACAGCTGGCCAGGATGGAGCCAGCTCACCAGGAACCTGCATTTATTGCACGTTCATTTACATCCCAGAGAGATCTCTCCTCCTGATGCCAGGCTGCACATGTTTTTTTGTTATGATGTCCTAAACCAGGGGGGTTCCCTGGCAGTGCTGGTCAGCAGTGTTGGTCCACCAGGAATCTTTCCTTGCACATTTTAGGGATGCCTCCAGCATGGCACCCTGCAACAACTCAAGTTCATCCCTTTTCCCATCTGTCCAGCTCTGAGGATGGCAGCCTCCATCCCTAAATAANAATGGGAGAGCTGCTTCCAGGGCTGCATCCTGCCTGATGCCAAGGGATCTGTAGGACAGCAGGGACAAGCCCATGAGACCTGCCTTGGTTCCCATTAGCTCGGTTTGCTGTGCTGCAATTTTTAATTTCATTGCAGTGTTTGTGAAAGGAGAGTTTGTAAATGCTTGTCACCGGGAGCACGAAGTTACATAATGCAACCATTTACCAGTCTGTGGCTTCAGAGCAGTTCTCTGGGGTGATTCAATATTCCAATGAAAATAATGGGTGATACTATAAATATTGTAAATGGCTCTAGTTAGTTTCCAAGGGCTGTGTCAACTGTTTATTGCATTAAAAGACAAAAGAATAAGTGAAATCACAGGGAAGATAAAATTTAAATAAATAAAATAAAGGGGGAAATAAAGCAAAAATATTTTCTTTCATGTTTTGAAAGCTCTGGAGGAGGTTTTTGGCCAGCATGAGAGAAAACCATCATGTTTGCCAGAATAATGAACCGAAGGCTATGTGTGTGCACTTGCTTATAGGTTGTATATGTATGTCTGTGGGGGATCTGTGCACAGATGCTCTGATAAAATCTGTTCACAACACAGGGAAAACCTTTTTCTTTATTTGAGTGTTTGAGGCATTTGCAAATTCCAGCCCCAGAGACCAGGAATTCACCCCATTCCCTGGGCAAGCTGTTGGGCTCCTGCAGCCCTGCCACACTGAGGGCAGCAGCAGGAGGATGCCACAGATGAGCAGAATTGCAGGATGGATTATTTGTATCATTGAAAACTTGGGAAGGTTATTTAAAAGTTGTCACTGGAGCAAGATAAATATTTGCCAGGCATGATCCCACCATGCAGTGACATGTAAGCTGTGTGGAATGTGGTAATAAAATATAAATATTCTGAAAAGGAAACAAATGTAGTGGGTGAGAAAACAAAGACAAAATGGACTTGCGGCACCTCCAAAAGCAACAATTGAAAACATTTTTGCATGGACTGGGCTGAATTCTCTTGTATCTTCTGAGGAACATATTTGCAGCATGTGCAGATCACCCAGCAGGGCAATGGGTTTTCAGGGTGCCATAACAACCCAAATATTGCTCCAATGAGGTTTATGAGGATAATGAGGTTTATCCATCTCTTAATAAGATGGCAATGTGCGACTTGGCTGCTCGAGGAAGGGGGAGGCACCTGACTCATGGCATGAGTGGCCCATGACAGACCTGGGGCAGAAGCTTTGGTGGTGCCCAGCGTGGGGAGCCGAGGTCACACCATGCCCTGCTGCAGGCTGCTGACCCCCTGCAGCTTATGGGCAAATCCCTTCTCCTTCCCAGCCACCAACGGGGCAGCTGCAGTGGGTCTGCACAGGCTCCAGCAGAGGGTTTTGGCACGTGGAAGAACAAGAGCCACTGATGGACCATCCTGGTGGTGATGTCCCAGAGATGGAGTCCCCACGGTGATGCTCCAGTGGTGGGGGTGACGCCGTGGCAGTGGTGCCCCAGGAATGATGCCTGGGGGGGGAGTTCCACGGTGATGCTGGGAAAACCTCGGGGGAACCACGAGCTCCCACTTGCCACCTCGGGAAGACGCGCATCCAACATCCCCCTTGCAAACCGTGGGGCAGCTGCAGGTCTCGCTCTTGCACGGGCTCGGGAATGCTCGGGAACAAGTCCCACCATGCTGCAGTTAGCCGGTATCCCGCGCCACGGCAGAGGCAAGCAGAGGGCAGCAGGATTTTCGGGGGGGAAGCACGGCAGGGTTTGGAAGGAGCAGAGCGGCGCAGGGCGCGTTACAGCGAGCGCAGCGCGGCGGCACAGCCGGGCGCGGCTTCGGCACTTCGGGTGTTTCCGTCACGGCCTTGCCGAGGATGGCCGGAGATTACCGAGCATTCCCGAACAGGCGCCCCGCGCATGCGCTGTGTGTGTCCCAGTGATGGCGGCGGCCCAGGCGGAGGCGGGCGGTGCGCGGTCGGTCATGGCGGGGCCCGCGGGCCTTGCGATGGGCGACGTGGGGCCCGCGGGCNNNNGACAGACAGACAGACAGACAGACAGACAGACAGACACACCCTGGGGCGGGGTGAGCGGGGCAGCCCCGGCAGAACACGCGGACAGACACCCCAGGGCAGTGTGAGCCTCGTCACCCCGGCTCTTCACGTCGCTCAGAGCGGATCTCAGGCACCTGGCGCCTTCCTGCGCCATCCTGAAAGGTGCGGGGGCTTCTTCTGAGCCCGGGACGACACGCTCTGCTCTTTCAGAGTGCCCCTGAAACTCATCTTGCCCTCGGTGTGTCCCAGAGCGTGTTTTATCGGGGAGGCTTGCCCCAGTAGGGGCTGGGCTGTCAAAAGGTTTGAGCTGCCAAGTCGTTGTAAGACTTGAGGGCAGTGCAGATGCCTTGGGAGTGAGTGTTGGCCGGGCCAGTCCGAGAGGTGGATCATCAGTGGCTTGAGTTGATCTCAAGTGGCATTTCTGCTTAAGGCTTTTATTGGTTGTGTTTTGTTGTTAGAATAAAGCTGGGCATCATGTAAATTAACTGCAGGCATTTGATTTGTTCTTTTAAATAGGGATTCCAGCTCCAGTGGTCTACTTCGTGGATTATGTCACCAACTCCATCTTTCTTGAAGATATTGTAGACTCAATTACTGTTCAGGATCATATTTATTCTGTACAAAAGAGTGGAAATGATACCAGTGGCCTCCATAAGTTGGCAGAGAAGATGGGTGAGCTGTTAGCAAGGATGCATAATGAGGATATTATCCATGGGGATCTCACAACTGCCAATCTCCTCCTGCGGCCACCCACGGAGAAGCTGGACTTGGTGCTGATAGACTTTGGACTGAGTTTTATTTCGGGTCTTCCAGAGGATAAAGGAGTTGATTTGTATGTACTGGAAAAAGCTTTCATTAGCACTCATCCAGATACTGAAACGATGTTCCAAGCTCTGCTGAAGAGCTATGCAGCCACATCTAAAAAATCTGGTCCTGTGATCAAAAAGCTGGATGAGGTTCGGCTAAGGGGAAGGAAGAGATCCATGATTGGGTAGAAGAGAGTGGGGTTAGGGATGGAGAAATAGCAGGTTTTGAAAATAGGATTATTTATATTTCTAGTTGGTTTTCTTTCAGAGATCACTATTTTGGTAACTGTGTCTTCAAACAAATAAACTTGAAAGAGTTTTAAGTGTCATAAAGTAACCGAAGTAATTGTGAGATTGAGGCACAGCCAAGAGAGAAACAATTAGAGGTCACTTCTGTCCTAAATGTTAAATGTTTCTAATGCAAAGTAGTTTACAGTGTCATTCTGCTCATCTTTGTGTGGTTAGAATCATTCAGAGCAATCTTTCTCAGCCTGTAGATCATAAATTCCTTGGAGGTTCTTATTTCAGAGACTGCAAAACAGCATCTACAAAAGGTAACTGTGTGTTGTTTTTCTCAGAAGACTTTACAACAAAGGGTTTAAAAGGGTTTAAAGGGTGTAAATCTGTTATAAACAGCTCAACACATCCTGAAAATTTTAGAGAACTGAATTCTTGAACATGGGCAATGCTGAAATACAACACTAAACATAAACCAGCTTTATTTTCTTTTGGTAGTAAATTTTAGGTTTTTTTGCTCTCAGTCAATAGTATGGAAATATCAAATAATAATAAGGAAATATCAAATTTGTTAATCCAGAATGAACAAATCCAGAAGTTTTGTACTGAGAAACTTCCACTTTAATCAAGAAGTCTGCTGTAAACTTCCTATTTTGGAGTTCTGTACGGGGGGCTGCTGGTATTGCCGTCGCCTGCCCAGGTCGGCGGTTGGCAGAGGTAGTACTTTTATTCTTGTAATGTTTTCTCTATATTAGTTTTTCTGGTTTACTGTATCTATCAGTATGAATGGAAGCTGTGCCAGAGGAAAATCTTGCACACCCAACAGTGGGCGTGTCAGAAGATTATCAGCCTTGTGNCAAGAAGTCTGCTGTAAACTTCCTTTTTTGGAGCTTTGTAAGGGGGGCTGCTGGTATTGCCGTTGCCTGCCCAGGTCGGCGGTTGGCAGAGGTAGTACTTTTATTCTTGTAATGTTTTCTCTATATTAGTTTTTCTGGTTTACTGTATCTATCAGTATGAATGGAAGGTGTGCCAGAGGAAAATCTTGCACACCCAACAGTGGGCGTGTCAGAAGATTATCAGCCTTGTGAGTTGGGTGAATACGGGAGCATCATTGTCTTCAAGTAGTGGTGGAAAGAAACCGTGAACTTCTTGCTGAGCAATTTGCTGTGCTGGGCAGTCTGTCCATCGGGAGATCCTCCGTTCTCTTGTGCAACCCCTTGTGCTCTGAAACTGCTCGTGAAAAAGAGGGAGTGAAGTCCTTCGCCTCTGCACACCCACGGATGTGCCCCGCAGGGATCGTGCCCGCGGAGGGGAGAAGGCAGCGGTGAGAGGCTGCTCTGCCAGGCAGGGCAGAAGGGATGAGAGCTTTTCCCTCCCGGCTCGGAACAGCGGGGACAGTTCGGGCAGGACCCCGGGGCGGGCGGCGCCGAGAACCACAAGGCGCCTCCGCGGATGGGGCTGCACTCCGCGCGGTGGCGCCGGCGCAGCGCTGCCGCCGCTGGTGGCGCAGGCGGCGGGTTCGCGTCCCGCAAGTGTCCTAGCGCGGCGGGTTGCCCGTGCCCGGCGCGCATTCACCTCTTGCCACAGGAGCCGCCTGGGCGAGTGCCCGACCCCGGCGTGTGGGGCCCGGGTTCCACCGCCCAGCCACAGCTTTGGCACCCTCGCGGGGCCGGCACCCATTGTGGCTCTTGTGTTTTGTTTTCATTGCTCCGCGTGGTGCATGGGCCAGGAGAGGGGCTGGAGGAGCTGCTGCTGCACCTTCTCCTTGCCCGGAGAGCGACACGGGCGCTGGAATCGGTGCTCCGCGGGCGTCCTGCGGGCTGGGGGGAGCAGTTGGGGCTGAGCGAACGAGGCCCCTCACGAGGGATCCGAGCCCCGAGGGCCGGCCCCGCTGAGGGGAGGCAGCAGCCTGGCCCCCCTTGCCCGCCGTCCCCCACCTGTACAAACAGCGCTCTCACCGTCTCCCGGTGATGCCAGCATTGAGTTCTGTTTGCAAAGCCCTTTGAAGGAGTCTGTTTCCAACTCTCATCGTGTTTGTTAAAATGCAGCTCTCCCTGCGGGACGGCGGAGCAGAAACAAAGCTGATCCACGGGAGGGTTTCACGGGCGGAGCGGTGCCCGAGCCGGGGTCGGCGGCCTGTGGTCAGGGCAGTCCTCCCGGGGAGCTGGTACGTGGGACTGGCCCTCGAGCAGGGACTCCTCAACTGGCCTCTGCTGAAATCAGCTCCGGGATGCAGCTTCAAAACAAAGCAGGACATTACTGCTCATGAAAAGCAAAATGTTTTGCTTTTTCGCTGCGTGATAAACCCCTCCTTGTTATATAAGTGTTACTTTCTGCACATCTGTGTTCATTGTTGATATTTCCTCTTGATCAGCCTGGTGTGCCATATGGATTGCTGTAGAGAATGCTGAACTGTTGCTGTTTGAAGGTGGAAAAATCTCAGCAGGTGCATGTCCAGCAAAAAGGACACTCTGGACCTGCAAAGTGTCCACCCCACATCTTCTTGCAGCCTCAGCTGTATGAGCCCATCAGGAGCTCGATGATCCTTGGGGGTCCCTTCCATCTCACTCTGTGATTCTGGGACAAGTTGTGTCTGCGGCAGCAGCTCCTTGGATGAAAACCCCTGGTTCCCTGACTGGTTCACAGGGCAGGTGGAGGTTCCAGTTTTTGTTGGCTGGGAATAGCTTGACATGCTGCTGTGTTAGGTTTCCGTGCATTTCTGTGGTCACAAGCAACACTGAATTACTATTATTACTGTTATTAAAGTAATTTACCATTGCATTATTAACACTCAGGCTTTATGTCCAGTGCATGTGCATTCTTGTAAGGTAAATAGGACTCCTATTTTCTTTCATTTTTTCTTTTACTGAATAGTTTTATCTGCTGCAAATCCAGTTTTGAGCCACCACTGTTCTTCCAGAGTTTGGCCTGACTTTTTACAAAGGCCTTGCAGCCCAAGTGATGTCCTGCCCTGTCCTACCCAGAGGGGCTGTTCTCTCAAAGGCTCTGTTGTCCTTCAGCCCCTCCAAAGCCTTCTTGCTTGCGTGTTGTGGGGACCCCAAGACGGTGGGATGTGACAAGTGGTGGCTGGTGATGCATGAAGCCGCTGGGGGTCTCTCTGCCACCATCACTAGCACCAGGAAAATCGGCATATTCAGGGAAAACCTTTGAGCAGATTGTATTTACAGCTGTGTGCTGGATGTACAGTTGATCACTCTCAGTCCTTCTACTGCTTGAATCTTTTTGCTTTTAAGAATGAATTGTTGTCTCAGGGCAACAATTCCAGGCCTGCTGGGAACAGCTTCATTTCCAGAGGCTTCCCAGCACCAGCTTGATCTTGCTCTACACCTGGATATCACTCAAAAATGCCATGAATACAGGGAGGTGCAGATAAGATGTGGAAAGAGGAATGAAAGGAAAGACAGACAAATGAAATGGAAATAGAGGCATTTTATCAGCAGAAAGTGCAGTGTAGTATTTCTGAGGGAATTGCTGATTATTGATGGAGTTGCCTTTTCTGTTTATTTTGGTATCTGACATCATCAGTGATTTCTGTTGTGGGAGTGGAGAGCTCTTGGCAACCAGCCTGACTTTCACTTGGCCATAAGACCAAGTTCTGTTTTGCCCAGTGATGCCACAGGGGCAGAACTGAATTAAGGGGGGTTTTTGAGATAAATGCTAGCTAGAGACCTAGAGGAGCACTAAGAGGAAAAAGAAACATGAAAAAAAGACCCCATACAAGCAAGAAACAGGGATGGAGACACTGTTGAATAATCTGGGAATGCTGTTGCCATGATTTTTGGACAGTGGCTGCTCTGTGTGTATATGTAAAAACTGTGCATACAAGATATATGGTGTAGCTTTTTTCAGTGAACTTTTTTATAGTCTAGGCCTTGATGTCTGCAGGAAATTGATATTTTCCAGTTTTCTGCAAGATGCAGAACACTGATAACCTTTTGCAACCCTCTTCTCCCATCACTGCTGATAGAAAACCGAGTTTGTGCAATAAAAGCTTAAAAGGTCATTTGTAACCCAGGGTTCACTCCATGACAGTCACTACAGATAAATAAAGCCCCCCCCGCCCCCAGCCCAAGCACAAGCTGTGTCCCACAGTGGTCCCTTTGGCCATTCCACATTTCTTTTGCCAATAAGCTAAACTTTAAGTAATGGCCTGGGAGTGGTCTGGCCCCAGTGATGGCCACGGAGCACAGGGAAGGCACAGGCAGGGCAGCTGCAGCTGGCAGTGGAAACGGGGGGATAGAGATGGAGCTTGCAAGAGAACAAACTAATTAAATGTTAATTCCCAGCTGAGGTCCAGGAAGGCCGAGAGGAGCAGCGTGCAGCAGCTGCACAATGGGCTCGGCTGGGAAGCTCTGAAGGCTGAGCCAGCATCAGCCCCGCTGAGCCAGAGGGGCCGGGTGGGGTCGGGGAAGGGGCTGTCGCAGGGGGGAACGTGCTGCCCGTCCCCTCGCCCTCCACACTGCCAGAAATGTGTGACCTTGTAAGAGAAAGAACAAACCGTGCCCGTTGTTATTGTTTTGAAGCTTTTTTTAACTTTCAAGGTTGATTTTGAGAGAGCAAGTTTTGTAGAGCGCCTTTGGTCCGGCATGTGGCACACATTCAAACACGGGCTCCCAGTCTCTGGCTGATGGGTGTTTTGGGTAAACTGAACCTGTTTTAAGCAGTTGCATTGTTTCACTGGCCTGAATTTTGCTTTCAGGTCTCCAGTCATCCTTCTGCCCATGCTCTCCATTGCACACCGCTACCCAAGTAATGAAGCAGCTTCTGCTCCCACAGCCCGCTGTGGTGGCATCGAGGCAGCAGAGCAATCTCCTACTCATTTACTTTGGCCATCATAACTTTGTATTCATGTTGTTGAGCAGCTGAGGAAAAGCAAGATAAAAATCCTCATTGATTTCTCTCGGACAGCTCTGTGCTCTCTTCTGGGCCCCGAGAGAAGGTGCGTGTGCCAGCGGGGCTGGGCAGCCGCGGGGCCGGGCGCCAGGCGGATGCCGGATCCTCGCGTTGCCAGCGGCCCCCGGCAGTGCCCGGCAAAAGCTTTTGTGTCCGTTCTGCTGTTTGAAAAGAGCTGCAGCGGTGATGCCGCCACCCTTTAGCCCCTGCCCGGGATGGCTGTGGGCATTAACTGGTTTGTTACTATTTGCGCACAATTACACGTATGCTGTTAAAGAGAGGGAGGGGAACGGAGGAGGTGGATCCAGACCCCGAGCAGAGTCCTGTCTCCATTGCTGATTGTACCACCACACTCTAATTTCTTGTTCCCTGTGTGCCAGTGATTCGTGGTTTGTATAAGGGGGTTGAGGCTTTCTCACATCTGCTTTTTAATCCAATGCGTTTGAGTCCAACTTCCTTGATGATCTAGGAAGTGGTATCAAGGAGGAGTAACTCTCCAGAGAGCTGATTAGTCATGAAATGGAGAGGTTTCTCTGCTGAATGGGAGTTTTATACACCTGTCATATATGGGTCAATTTGCCCAGGTTTTGAAAATGTTTGAAAGCACTCAGAGGATGCTCGTGAAGTAGTAAGGGGGTTACTTTGCTTTCGCATG
>VYXD01002038.1:50250-86998 GCA_013397195.1 Hylia prasina | reverse complement strand
CCCCCCAACTTTGTTTAGCCTTCAGTTGCAAGAATCTAGGATGCCAAAGGCAGCTCTCTTGGCTTTGATCTCTTGCTCATCTTGTTAGTGGAGCATCTCGGTTTCCTGGGGTGTTTGCCTCTCACTGCGCTCAGACGAGACCGGCAGCCTCCACAGCACTCGCTGAGATTCACTGCAGTCGGGAGAGAGGATCCTGTCCTGCCCCACATACTCCCTGATTTTCTTTCTGATGACCCCGATACAGGGCAGAGCTGGCAAGAAAACCCACCCTCGGAGCTCAAACCGGGCAGCTTTTGTGTTTTCTTTTCGATTCATGAAGCATCTTTAGGTCCAGCCTGATGGGACACCCAGGGTACAGTCATATGCTCGTCGCTTGCTNGGGCGGGGGGGGCTCCGGGGGGGTCCCGCCCACCGGGAGGGCCATTCCCGGGGGATAAAGCGGGTGCGCGGCGGTGGATGCGGCGATGGGTGCGGGATGGCGGCGCTGGGGGCGCTGGTGAAGAAGGCGTGGAGCGTGCGGAGGTTCGTGGTGCTGCTGTGCGCGCCGCTGGCGCTGGTGCCCGTCCTGCTCAGCCTCCCCCCCAAGGTACCGCGCACGGGACCCCGGGCTGGGGACACGGGCACACGCAGACTGCGGGGCACCGAGGGGAGGCACGGAGCAGGAGAACAAACTGGGGGCGCTGCCTCGGGACCAAGTGCACGGAGCGGCGTTACACCCCGGGAGCGGTGGGACGCGGCCCGGGGACACAGCCTGGTGCTCCGTGCCGCCGCTGGCCTCAGCACCAGCAGCGTTTGGTTCTCCAGAGGGTGACACTGCTGCCTGCCAGGGCTGGACCGTGGAGGCAGGGGACAGCAGAGTGTGGGCTGCACAGCTCCTCAACCTTTTGCAACAACTTGAAGTGCGAATGGAGGGGGCATCCTGCGGCCATGTCGGGTTTCTAGGGGAAAGAAGGGATAGATAATGTGAATTGTGTTTAATGTTTCTGGTACAGACGTTGGCAGGTGGGAGGATCGTATGGTTCAGCATCAGCTCAAGCTCAGTGGCAATAATTAATGCCTCTTGCTGGTCCCCGAGTGCCCTGTCGTTTTTATCAGTAGTGCCCAAATGGCATCTGGGAAAACTGAGGCAAGACCAGCATCACCCAGGGGCGCGGTTTGCAGAGCTGGTATAGAAAGTAAGTGCCCGGTGCCGAGAGTGTGCCTGGCATCTCTGGCCCGTGCCTGGTGCCGAGAGTGTGCCTGGCATCGCTGGCCCATCCCCTGAGCCGCGGGAGTGGCAGCGGGCAGCGGTGCCGGCAGTGGGACAGGGACCTGCAGGGCTGTGCTGCTGCTTGTGCTGCAGGGCTGGGAGTGCCGGGGGGACCCGAGTGCCGCCCCCAGCGCTGTGGGTGACTCTCAGGGGACCTTCGGTGCTGTATCTGAAAAGGCTTTGCGAGTAAGATAAGTGGTGTTTTGTAAATGTGGAAACTGCTCTCCTCTTAAGGTTTGTGCTTTAGCATGTGATGAGCTGAGCTGCACATAAAGCAATCTGTGGCAAGGCTTTGGGGGCTGGAGGATTTTTTTTGGCTGTCCTACATACACAACTCTTGTGCTGGAACCTCTGAGCCTTGGGTGGAAGTCCACGGGGCAGTGAAGACACTGTGGAATTTTGCACCGTTGACTTCAGCGCGAGCAGGATTTCACCCTCATGTTCTGACTCATCCATTTGAGAATGACCTTTTTTACAACAAAAAATGAGTAATGATCAGTATGTAGTGAATAAAGAATACTTTAGGTGTTGTAAGGACACAAAGTTGGCACTTACTTTTGCCTGTTCAGTGGTTGTCAGGTGAAACCTTCTTGTTTGAGATACAAAATTCATCTGTTAAATTAAAAAAAAAATAGATTGACCATTGCTTTATTTAGTGACACCTTATATTAAAAGACACATTTATTTGGATTTAATGTCACATTTTTTCTCTGTTTTATATTATTGGTTGAGTTATGAATAGGACTGTGTTAAATATCTGCCTCAATGAGCAGAAAACACGTTGCACAACAGGTACTACATTCCCTTGTGGATTCATAAGTGAATAGTTAAACTTCTACATTCATTTTCAATAGCTGAACAAATGACTTCAAGTGTATTTAATAGCATCTTGTATGACTTTGGCACTTGGTAGAATTGTGAGATAGGATTAGAGAGTGAGGAGATGCACTGTATGCTAAATGCAAGCTCCTGTCTCGTCTGTGCAAAGGTTGATTGTGAGAACAAATCACAGATTAATCCAGCATTGTGGGAAGGGCCTTGATCTAGGTGCTCTGTGTGCTGGTAGAAGTGNGACAAGACTTTGCCTCTTGCTGTTCCGCTGTTTCCCATGGCTCTATCCCGCTCCGCGCCGCTGACCTTTTGTTTGGTTGTGTTTGCTTATTTTTAATAAAGAAATGGGAAAAAAAAAAGAAAGAAAGAAAGAAAAAAAAGGCTGGGAAATGGTGAGATGGGGGAAAGGAGGAGGATGTAGGGCCGTATAAAGGGCGGGTATAGGGGACGGGAGGCGGTATAGCGGGGCGCAGTGCCGTGGGGCGGCGCGGGGCCGCTCCCGGTGGGCGAGGCGGGGCGGAGAAGGGCGGGGGGGGCTCCGGGGGGGTCCCGCCCACCGGGAGGGCCATTCCCGGGGGATAAAGCGGGTGCGCGGCGGTGGATGCGGCGATGGGTGCGGGATGGCGGCGCTGGNGACACTTCTGCCTGCCAGGGCTGGACGGTGGAAGCAGGGGACAGCAGAGTGTGGGCTGCACAGCTCCTCACCTTGCTGCGACTTGAAGTGCGAATGGAGGGGGCATCCTGCGGCCATGTCGGGTTTCTAGGGGAAAGAAGGGATAGATAATGTGAATTGTGTTTAATGTTTCTGGTACAGACGTTGGCAGGTGGGAGGATCGTATGGTTCAGCATCAGCTCAAGCTCAGTGGCAATAATTAATGCCTCTTGCTGGTACCCGAGTGCCCTGTCGTTTTTATCAGTAGTGCCCAAATGGCATCTGGGAAAACTGAGGCAAGACCAGCATCACCCAGGGGCGCGGTTTGCAGAGCTGGGATAGAAAGTAAGTGCCCGGTGCCGAGAGTGTGCCTGGCATCTCTGGCCCGTGCCTGGTGCCGAGAGTGTGCCTGGCATCGCTGGCCCATCCCCTGAGCCGCGGGAGTGGCAGCGGGCAGCGGTGCCGGCAGTGGGACAGGGACCTGCAGGGCTGTGCTGCTGCTTGTGCTGCAGGGCTGGGAGTGCCGGGGGGACCCGAGTGCCGCCCCCAGCGCTGTGGGTGACTCTCAGGGGACCTTCGGTGCTGTATCTGAAAAGGCTTTGCGAGTAAGATAAGTGGTGTTTTGTAAATGTGGAAACTGCTCTCCTCTTAAGGTTTGTGCTTTAGCATGTGATGAGCTGAGCTGCACATAAAGCAATCTGTGGCAAGGCTTTGGGGGCTGGAGGATTTTTTTTGGCTGTCCTACATACACAACTCTTGTGCTGGAACCTCTGAGCCTTGGGTGGAAGTCCACGGGGCAGTGAAGACACTGTGGAATTTTGCACCGTTGACTTCAGCGCGAGCAGGATTTCACCCTCATGTTCTGACTCATCCATTTGAGAATGACCTTTTTTACAACAAAAAATGAGTAATGATCAGTATGTAGTGAATAAAGAATACTTTAGGTGTTGTAAGGACACAAAGTTGGCACTTACTTTTGCCTGTTCAGTGGTTGTCAGGTGAAACCTTCTTGTTTGAGATACAAAATTCATCTGTTAAATTAAAAAAAAAATAGATTGACCATTGCTTTATTTAGTGACACCTTATATTAAAAGACACATTTATTTGGATTTAATGTCACATTTTTTCTCTGTTTTATATTATTGGTTGAGTTATGAATAGGACTGTGTTAAATATCTGCCTCAATGAGCAGAAAACACGTTGCACAACAGGTACTACATTCCCTTGTGGATTCATAAGTGAATAGTTAAACTTCTACATTCATTTTCAATAGCTGAACAAATGACTTCAAGTGTATTTAATAGCATCTTGTATGACTTTGGCACTTGGTAGAATTGTGAGATAGGATTAGAGAGTGAGGAGATGCACTGTATGCTAAATGCAAGCTCCTGTCTCGTCTGTGCAAAGGTTGATTGTGAGAACAAATCACAGATTAATCCAGCATTGTGGGAAGGGCCTTGATCTAGGTGCTCTGTGTGCTGGTAGAAGTGTGTAGTGTCATGCAGGCTGTACAAGGATTTGGATGTTCAGGAAAGGGATTTTTGCATCTACAGAACTAAAAAATGTCTCTGTGGTGTAATGGTGCTGCTCACACCTGCTCAGCTCCTCCAGTGAGCTGGTGGCCCACCTCAGGGTGCAGTCCATGGAGGACCTCATGAACAGGGTGGTCTGATCAACACTGTTTTATTAAAGAAAAGTGGTATTGGGAAAGTAGAAATGTTTGCAGCTGAGCAGGTGGCAAAGCAGAGGATACAGCTGTGGTGATGGAAGGAGACCCTGGCAGAGCTGGCTGCTCTGCTGCTCACCTTGGGGGTCTGTTTTTCATTCTCCATGGGCTTTAAAGCATCAGAGGTAGCAGTGACACTGGCTGGTACCTGTGCTGGTGCCTGTCAAAACCTGGATGCTCACACGAGAGAACCAATGCAACATTTCAAGCAAGTGCAGCTGCAGCTTCCCCAGATTCCCCCAGGGTTTGGCATAGAGGGAACCTGGAGCTGTTAACTCCTGTACACAGTTGTATCTGTTCATTTTCAGGGGTCAATGATTCATCCAGGGTTTCAACACTAAACTCTCTCACTTGTTCAACAAGAAAAGAAACTTGCTGTTGCATCAACAGGGGATTAAGTTCTGACGTCTGGAGCTTGCCTGACCCCCCGTCCGCAGCCCGAGCCGTGAGGGGCTGTGGGAGAGGAGGGAGCAGGTCACGCTGTTACCCACAGCGTGAAAACACCAAGGGGGAGGAACAGGCCAGGGGTCAGCAGGCAGGGGATCAGGGTGGCAGAGTGTGGAAGCTGTCCTGGCGCGTGATGGCAAAGGCATGGCCTGGGCTGCACCGAGTCAGGCGCTCTGTCCTGACACGGGGCTGGAGCCCAGCCTCGCGCTCTCCTGGGCAGCCAGGTCATGAGAGCTTCTGCAGGTGCTCAGCAAGAACTCAACTGACTGGGCTGCTGCTGGAGTTACTGGGAGCCTGTCCCAGGCAGGGCATCCAGGGACAGCAGGCTGGGGCAGGAGGAGCCCCTGCGTGATGTGCAGTCACTGTAACAACCGTGATGCTGCTGAGTGCTCGTGCATCTGAAACATGGGGGCATTGGACAAGCTGGAGAACCCCATGTTCCTGCTGGGATGGTCGGAATGCTGCCTGGCACGGTGCAACAGAAACTGGTAGGAGATGAGAAGAGATGAGGCTCAGCCTCTGCTGGTCTCAGGATGAGCCTTCCCTTGTGAGAACGTGTTTTGCAGCCACCTCTGCCGTTATTTGCTGCTCTGTTGATGTTAAAAATCTATTCTCACATCATGTCACTATTTACATTCCCCTGCTGGGATGCTCAGCAATCTCCTAAGGGATTTCCACCATAAAAAGCCACCTCAGCCTTGGTTTTAAGGGCAGCATTTCACTTGGATCTGGAGACCAAGAAATCTTGACTTAAAGCTGATAGAACACAACAGGATGTGGATTGGTATGTCCTTTTTGAGTGATACCCTGTGATGTGGGTGCAGTGGGTTTTCCAGCGAAAACCTAAGTCACGTTCCCCTGGAAACACAATCCTTTGAGAAAAATCATCCATCAAATCTGCTCTTGCTTACTGGTGATGGAGTCCAGCATCCACACCTTCAAGCTGTGATTAGAATTCTTGCCAGCTGTCACTCTGTAGTGTTTTTTTCTCCAGATCCCTATGGGAGTCCCTTCACAGAGGGATGGTGACAGGGCTGGCACTGCTGCTGTTAGTTGCCCTTGTTTTTAATTGATGGCCTCTGTAGGTTGTGGTTGTGAAGAGGGAGGCTTGTATAAGCGGTTTTGTCTACAACCTCCTTTCTCTTAAACAGAGAAAGGAAATTTCTGCTTTGTGTGTGCATTTGCTGAGACCTCAGTGTGTGCTCCCCAAGCTGTGTCTGGAGCAGTGGTTTGTGTCCATCATGTCAGGCAGCAGAAGGAAGTGCTCTGTGTGGAGCCACTTTGCAGGGGCCAGTTCTCTGCACAAGGGTCTGTGTGTCACCTCACACTCTGGTTCCTGCAGAAATGGCTGAATATTTGTCCCGTGAGTGGAAGTGCCTGCGACCCCCCTGCTCAGAGGGCTGTGAATGATTGCACAGAGCTGGGGCAGGGCAGGAGGGGCTGGAGGAACTGTTCTGCTGGAAGGGGCATGGGGGCACTTTTAATGAGCTGTGCAAAGAGCTTGTTCCAACAGCTTCTAATGAACTCAATGTCTACAGCCTCTTGGCTTGGTAACAGCTGAGGCAGCCAAATCTGCTAAAAGGAGCTCTGAGCAGGCAAATAGGGCCCAGTGCCTTCAGAAAACAGACTTGACTTCCTCGGTAGAGCAATTTAAAATTAACTTGGATGTGATGGGTCTTCCTGGTTAGAACAAGGAGACTTTAAGATCTTCCAGAAGAAAATTTACATTGATTGCACTGGAAAGCAAAGAGCATGAAGGGTGTCTTTGTGGGCAGAGGTGTGATGCAAATGTAGACAAAGGGGATGGGAGTGGGCTCCTGCATGCTGGAGGGGAGCTGGATCCTGGCTGCAGAGCAGAGCAGGAGCATGGACAGGCAGGGAGCAGTCTAGAGAGCAGCCTGGCAGGAGAAATAAGTGGTTGTAGCCTGATTTTACATTTCATACACAAAGTCCATCTCTGCAGTGTTTGTGCCTGGTGATTTGGGATGGCCAGTTTCACAAAACTGGAGGCAATGGTCAGTTAAAAGATGAGAGCAAGAACTTCAGTGGGGAAGGAGGGGGATAACTGAAAGTACAGTGACTATATTTTACCACATCCTCTGTGAGCTTCAGTCCAGAGAGAGGGCAAGTCTGGCAGAGAGCAAGCTGGCACTGGGAGGATGTGAAAGCAGCAATACTTAGGTTGGGGGAAAGGGAAGTCTTTATTGGCAAGAGTCAATATTAATTGGAAAACACAACTGCATATAAAATATATCTGCCTGATTTCTGCCTGTGTCTGCAATGGTTGACTCAGTGATTGAAAGGGTCTTTTCCAAACCACTTGTTTCTGTAGTTCTATGAAAAGAGATGTGGAAGAATTGAGGAAGAAATCCCTGGGCAGGGTGTTGAGGGTGATGAACACAAATGTAATCTGTTGCCAGATGGACAGTGCAGAAAAAGCCACATTCAGTGAAGCATTTTTGTTCTATACTGAGCAAAGTTCAATAGTGCAATCTTACAACATAAGAAATTGATTGTTAATAAATATTTTTACTGTGACAGTAAATAAATGGAAATTTAAAATTTCATACGTCTAACCCTGGCTACTTTAAAATCTATATGTTCAGACAACTTCCATACAATAATTTTGCATGAGCTGCCTGAAGAGTTTGTTGTGTCCCAATAAACTGGTTGTATTTCTACAAGCCCCAGTACAGATGGAGATCACCAGGGATGCTGCCCACATGCCAGGCTGATCTGTAGCCTCCCTTGGGAAATATTGAAAAAAAAAATAAAGGTGGTAGATCATAATATGTAATTAGCTCAACACATTTACAGGACTGGGTACCCACAGCCAAGGTGGTAAATGTGGTATTTGTGTGTATGGGACATGTAAAAGTTGACAGGAACAGTGAAGAGTCTACTAGGCTCCTATTTGTTGAGTTGGTGACTTTTTGCCACACACTCAGTTTGCCCACTTTATCTGAACTTCTGTAATCTCATTTTGAAACAGAGTTGTTTTTTTGTTTTTTTTTTTGCCAACTACAAAATACCTCAAGAAGTTTAAAAGTGTTTAATAAGCGTTATGTCATTTTAGCAGAGGAAAATAGGTTCCCTGAAGCTCTTGCAACTTTGTGGCCCTGTGTTACTGGGCCCTTTCTAGCCACTCTGCAAATAGCCAGCGGGAGCAGAATGACTCCACTGGCAGGGAGGCTGGTAAACAGGGCTTGGCCTGTGTCCAGATTACATAATGCTTGCAGGAGCTGGGTTAGTAGAAATCAGATTCACATATCCATCCTGCTGGAGAACAGGCAGTGAGCACAGTGAGTGGTAGCACAGTTACAGCTGCGGCATGAGAAGGCTCAGTGCTTTTGCTCTGCTCCAAGTAGCTCTGTATATCACGGGTAGGATGTTTCTTTGTGATAGCAGAGGGATAAAAGGGCTTGAAAAGCTCCAGTTCAGCCAAAATCTCTCTTGGTATGGGTATCAAGGTCCTGGAGGAGCCCTGTCTGCCTCTCTTTTACCTGGTTATAGGGTGGTGGGGGAGCCTGTGTGGGCTGCTGGGATGACCATGCAGCATTTGGGGCTTGATGGAGGAAACCCAAAGTTTGGCAGTGCCAAGGCAGGGCTGCTTTGAGCGCTGGGTCTGCCCGGTGGGGAGGCTCTGGGCACTGGGTCTGATGGGGAACAAGGTCCAGCTGAAGATCCTGGTGTCCCTTTCAGGCTGGCAGTGGGGACCATTGGCTGTGCCTGTGTCTCAGTGCTCTGCCTGGGTGAGCCAGCTCGCCTTACCTGACCCACATTCCCTGCCAGAGCCTCCTTCCCAGAGACCTCCAGCTCTCCTGCCCACAGGAGACAACCTCGTGGCTTGGCTTCCTCTGCCATGGCTCAGCAGGTCCCCCAGGGTGGAAAATCCCCGGTGCTTTGGGTGTAGCAAAGACAGGATCTGTGTCTGGAGGGGCAGAGGTCGATCCCAAGGCTCTTGAGCAACAGGAAGAGGAGGTGCTGCAGTCCAGAGCCACAAGCATTTTCCTAGAAATCATTAAATGGCTATAAAATTAACCTGATCACAAGATCCATTTTAAAGTTCCTATGTGCTGCCGTGAACTTTGATAGAATTCTGTTGAAAAACATAAATGCAAAGCTGCAGGGAGATACAAGAAGTAGAAGGAGCCTTGACAAGGATGCAGCCAAGGGATCGAAGGATAAAGATCATGTGGAGAGAGCAGTGGGTTCAGCTCAGCCTGTCCAGGGGCACCCTTGGCCAAATCCCTAAAGGACCATTCTCCTTACATTTGTTAGCATTTATTGTTTGTGTACTAACCAAATATACCAAACACTGGGGACATCAATTAATTGACATTTGCAAAATATCTTGAGATCAAAAAGCTTTCAATTTCATATAGAGTTTGGTTCAATTTTATTGATGACTTTTTTTCATTCTGGGGAAGGCTTGGTTGAAACTGAAGTTATTGTGCATTGGTCTTGTGCCTTTTTTGTTCAATGGTGGTCCTATCTCAAAAAGCTGCAATTTGTCCTCTTTTAGGGTAGAACAAAGTGGATAAACAGCACTATGGCTTTTTTCAAGTGGTTGCATGTTTTTCCATATAGGTTTCAAAAATTCAGGGAAGCCTTTCACATAGCAGTTTTTTCTGCCCTGTTTTGGTTTTACCCCTTGGCTTTTGATCTTGCAGTGAAGAGCAGTTATTAGATTGATCCTGTGTCTCATTGCAGTGTTTTCCAGAACATTTTCCATACGCTGGAGAATAAATATCCATTATTTATAATTAGTTTTCTTAATTGTACATCATCTATTTTGTAAAGTCAATTAAAGCCTTCACTGATATGCTCTTGTATCGTTGTTAAATATTTTCAATTGCTCTACTGCTGTAAGAGCCAAAGTGTCTTTATTTTGAAGTTTACTTTGGTGCAAATTTCCTTGCAGGAAACTGAAGAATATTTTGCCAGTGGGAGAAAAAAATTATCCATATGGCCTTTGGAAATCAAATGGAAAAGAGCTTAATGAGAGCAAAGCTATTTCTTTGGCATATAAAAAGAACCATGGTAAAGAGAAAATATCAGTTGGCACAGGAATTAAATCAGTAATTTAGTAGCAAACACTTTAAAACATGATTCTTTATTTTTGTAAACTTTAGCTCAGCCAGGTTTGCTGCTCTGGTCCTGCTGGCCTGGGGGAAATGAAGCACAGGGAGCCCATGAGAGCTGCCAGGGCTGAGCTGAGCCTGAGGGTTTTGCTTCACACACTCTCATATGTCATTTTATTGGCACTAAAATTAGGTCTGAAAGTGATCTTTAAATCCAAATCTTGGGCACTTCATATGAGGCATTGACACTGATACAATTAGTGTATGAAAAAAAATTAATTACACTCAGTTCTGCTCTGTTCATGTTTCCATGTACACTGAAATGCTTGCTAGCAGGACCCCTTGTGAATGCAAAGCCTGGGTGCTAAAAGAAAATCAGAAATTCTATCATTTTGTCCACCTTTCAAGCCCTCACTTGCAGATGTAGTGAACAATAAATCCATGTTGGTTTTGACCTCATTCAGCCCAGGCCTGTAGCAAATTGTTTGTAGGTGAACAGGCAGGTGGTGGCTGTGCTGTACCTGCTCTGGTGCCTGGCTGAGCCCTCAAATGATGTGGCTGAGACCACATTGCCCCAAAATGGAGCTCCCCACAGTCCCCAGCCCATGCTGTTCCCAGCCTTGGCAGGGAGCAGAGCCATCATCTCCCTCTCAGAAGCCCAGACTCGGTCCAGGGGAGGAAGGTCCCAGCAGAGGGACAGGGGTGCCTTTGGGTAGCAATTCAACCTGCTCAACAAGCTGGAAAAATGATAAAATAAATAGTTCTGTGGCTTCCAAGTGATTCTCAGCAGTTATTTATAGTGCTGTGGGCACTCTGCCTGTGCTTGCTGACAATATCCCTGTTCAGCCCTGCCGTGGCCTGGGCTCTCCCATCCTGGGACTGGGGCTGCTCTCCTCACTTCCTTCCATTGCCCATTATTTTGGCCGTGGCTGTCGTGACAAATGGCTTTGGTCTAGTTTGTGCCTCTGGGGTGGATGGATGAATTCATGCTGTGGTGTGGGGCACTGGGTTTCTGCCAGCCTTGGCCAAGGCTGAGTGATGCTGAGTGATCCTGCCTGCAGGAAGTGGTGTGACACCAGGGTGCTTGATTTACTGATTTCCAGAGGGGCTGGGATGGGTTGCCATGAAATGGGTTCTCACAAATCTCTTGGGAGAGTCTGATCCAAGAAAAGAAACCTTTCTGTGTGCCTGCTATTGCAAATGTGTGGAACATACATCTGCCAAGGCTGGTTTTGCACAGCTGTGCAGAGCATGGTCTGTGGAAGTTGGAGGGAAAGTGCAGACATTAAATGGGTCAGACACCTGAGCATGTTAGCAGCAATGCCAGCCCTAGCTCAACGTTGTGGGACAGTTCCTGCTCTCCAAAGGTTCCTTGGTTGGTGCCTGCAAACCTGCAGCATGTGGGAAGATCAGGCAATCAAGGAGGATTTTGGTTTTGCTGTGGTCTCAGATCTGTCCTGAACCCTTTTACACAGTGTAGGGCGGAAGATGTTGTACTTGATGGACATGATTTGGGAGAAGTACTGTATCCTTAAGGGAGTACCTAGAGCATTCTGCTTCTCCAAGTGTCTCCAAGTGACAAGATGTCTCTGTGATGCCACATCTCACTTTTCCTCTCCTCCTTCTGCAGGAAGGAAGATGTCTCTATGTGATCCTGCTGATGGCCCTGTACTGGTGCACGGAGGCGCTGCCCTTGGCTGTGACAGCTCTGCTGCCCATCGTCCTCTTCCCCTTCCTGGGGATCCTCCCATCTAACAAAGTTTGCCCACAATACTTTTTAGACACCAATTTCCTCTTCCTCAGTGGTTTAATCATGGCCTCGGCCATTGAGGAGTGGAATTTACACCGCAGGATTGCTCTCCGGGTCCTCATGCTGGTGGGAGTGCAGCCAGCCAGGTGACTATGGGAGCAGGGGGTTCTCCATGGGGGATGTGAGCTCCAGGTGACTGGGAAGTGGCTCTGCTGTGCTGCTCCTACAGTGGGGGCTGTCCACACCCCCTTTTCTCCAGCTTATTGTGTTTGTTCAGCTGTTTGCCCCTGGGCCAGGGGAGCACAGGGGGCATCGTTTGGTTCAGCCCCATACTTGTGCTCCATCCAGTTTCAGGAGGGTCACAGAAATCCTTTTTGGTATTGATTTTGTTATCTCTGCACATGAGCTTTTCCTCCTAATGTGTCAGAGAACTTGCCAAACTGAAGAAATCCAGCTTTTCCTTTTTTCTCTCTTTCAGACTAATCTTAGGGATGATGTTGACAACGTCTTTCCTGTCCATGTGGTTAAGTAATACTGCCTCCACTGCTATGATGCTTCCAATTGCAAATGCAATTTTAAAAAGCCTCTTTGGGGAGAAAGAAACATCTAAGGATATGAACAGGGAAAATGAAGAAAACCAAGGTAATTGAGACAGGGCAGTAGTAAAAGCCAGCTGAGGTCCCCTGCTGCTCTCAAAATCTGCCTCATTTTATTGACTTCACTGACACAAACACCATGTTCCTTAGCTTGCAGCTCGATCTCAGGGCTGGCCCCACTTTACTGCACACTTTATTCCCATGGTGGAAGAATATTGGCAGAAAACTCCCTTTTATCCTGCCCCTTCCTCGTGTCATGCAGGAGGCAGTGCTTATGAGAGGCCGGGAAAACCAAAGAGCGGCGATGCCCAGCCAACCTGCTCCATAAACCTGCTGCTGGCACAGTGGTGGTGGGATTTGTAGGGATGCTGTGGGCATAGCTGGAGCCAGGGAGGGCTGTAGATAGGGCAGGGGATGAGTGCTATGTGATGGTGCAGGGTGGGTCCCTCCATGTGGCACATAGAGCTGTTTGTGTGCTTGGGACACGTCTGTTCTCCTTTTCCTGTTTGTTCACCACTGGAACTGGAGCCTGAGCTGGAGGAGAAAGCAAGGACTCAGAGGAAGGCTGGAAGGTTAAATATCTATCTATAAAGTGCTTTGTGATTTTTTTTTTTCCATCTCGAAGCTGCTGTTTGGTGTTGTTCCTGAGCAGGTCGAGGATAGGTCAGGGGTATGTGGCCGGGTAAGACTTTCCTCCAGCCCTCTCTTCACAAGCCATTTACCAGAACTTTGGGCTTCTGGCAGACAGTGATGAGAAACAGCAAACCAGAAATGACTCCTGACATCTCCTTTGCAGCTACGGCTGATAGCTGGAGCAGCAATCACAGCTTCTTCTTCTGCTGCTTCTTCTTGCACTAATTAGTAATTCATCTGCTCTGAACTAAAAGCAACTCTTAGTTCCTGCTGAGTCCTAAGGCAGATAAAGGAGTCCCCAGAAGAAGGCTCAAACGTGTGCACACTCTAATAAATATATAATTAATCATTCATCATTAATGTTTAGCACAATCATGAGATACTTTTACTCCAGGTCGCTTTATCATGTTTGCTTTATGAATTTTTGACTGTTCACATCTATTAAAATCAACCCCACTGATTTCCTGGCTATAATTTCCTGCTCTGTGTTTGGTCAGTCTGCTTTTAACCTTTTTGTCCCCAGCCTCTGAAACTGACTGTAGTTGTGGCTGTAAATACAGTAGAGTTTGGGCACACATAAAAGAAAGATTCCTCCCCTTCTCCTAGACACTGTTAAGCACACAAAAATTAACATCCTTGACTCACAACACTTGCAGTGGTAAGAGAAACCAGAAAAGGCAAGGGAGGGGCATGCAGGTAGAAGAATGAATAAAGTGATGCTTTGCAAATATGTGACGGTGTGATGATGGGGTTTTTTTCTGTTTGTTTGTTTGTTTGAGATAAAGGTTTTTAAAACTTATTTATTATACAAGTGAAGGAGAAATCACCTGTAAAACGTACATTTTGTACATCAAAATCTGTATTTTCATGTAGACCTTTTTATTTGAAGTTTAGTGTCCCAAGGTAGACTCATTCTTTTCTGTGATCTTTCTGAATGGATGAGCAAAGCTGAGTTCCTTGAAGGAAGCCCTAAACCTCAAGTCAGTCAAATGTGATGAATCTGATGTTACACTCAGGAGTGGAGATGTGCAAATGAGAAAAAGGTATACTCATTTCATAGTTTATTAAATATTTATAATCTATCTGAATTGTGATCTGTGCTCCAAAAAAAAGATAGATTCACTTGTGTAGGGAGCTTTATGTGGAAGAAAACTTGTACAATAACATGTGATATGATCAGTTTGCCAATTGAGTTGGTTTCATAAAACTGTGGTAGAGTCCATGAGGCTAAAAAATATTTGGGTGGTTAAAAATAACAATTTAAAATATAATAAAGAATATGTGACATTTCAAAGCATTTGACTAACAGCAGAAAAACCTCAAGTGTATGAAACCAGTTTTGTGGAGGACTTTGCTTACACACACTGTGCCTGAATTTGTGATCTCTGATCAGTTGGTGACACTTTTTTCCTGATGAATCTCAAGCTTTTGATCACTTATGTCCATGCTCAACTATGTGGGCAGCGTGTTGTAGATCAGCAAATATTTACATTCTTGTGTCACTGGCAGCTAAAACTGGGTGTAATTTGTTCATTTTCACACACTTGGCTTCTGATGCAAGAGAGCAGGTAGTGAGGTTGGGTGGCTGAAATCCCTGCTGATTCTGGTGGATCAAAGCAGGGTTATAAATTTAACACCAACAGACATTTTTCAGCTTCTAGAACTTTCCTTTTGGAGGTGGGCCCTGCAATTCTGTCTGACATCTCCAGTAACAAGTGTGTGACAAGCTGGAAACTGCTGTGCCAATGAGCCTGACCTCTCTCCTGCTTCTGCCCACTAACCCATCATTGGCAATATTTCATTTCTCTGAGCACCTTAAACATCTCCAGGTAAAAATCACAAGAAAATATTTCCATGCTTTTTTTCCTTCATGGAGAATATTCTGCAAATTCAGGATAAACTGCATTCAGTGCTTGAGGTGTAACTGAGTCACAGATCTGGAAATTAGGTCTCTAAAGGGATAGGTGGGAAATGTGCGTTTTTGGACACTGCTGCCTGGCTTGACTGCCTAATGCCAGGCAGTGCTGGAAGGGTGTGGCCAGAGCACTGCTGCCTGCATCCCTCAGTGGGTGGAAATAGTCCCTTTCAGGTCTTCTCAACCTTTTAGAAACAGTAAAAATGTCATTAAAGCAAAAATTATCTAGGACAAGCATTTCTGCCTCTAAGGTATATGAGGTATTTTGGTGAAATGGCCACAGAATTCTCATACTGCTCTGTGAGAAGTGTGTACAGGTGGGTCCAAACTCTGTTATCTTTGGCCTTTTCTGACTTATGGACCCATAATAATTTTCGATTCCTTTCTTACAACTTTCATAGGAAAAGCTCTGCAGTATGCCTGGCTTTCTTTTGCATGGGTACCTTTGCAATCCTTCCTTGAAAGATAACTCACAGATTGTCCCGCCTGGATGGGCTGGTAGTCTGAGCTTAGCAGGGGAAAAAAATATTAAAAATGTTGAGGTAGAATGAAATGTTTTTGCAGAGCCAGGACTGGACTTCAGTGGGACAGAAGTGTAAGAGAGTTTGGGCTAAATCCATTGAGGGATCAACAGTCAACCATGGGTTAATGTTCATCCTTCTAATTACATCCCTTCATCGTGGCAAGGTTGGGATGAAAGCTCAGCATGTGTGTGTCCAAGCCAATTAACTCCAATTCAGTAAATTAGCCATGTGTAAAACATGACATTGCAAAAATCCTTGGTTCACTGAGCTGGAGTGAGCACGGTGCCTTTGGCACGCACGTGAGTGAGTCCAGAGACTTTGACTAGTGGCTTCTCTCCATGCTTTGGATCTCTAGGTCACGTTGGCTGGAAGGGGATTGGGGTTTGGGCTAAGAAGGTGTGCAGGGAAATTTGGGGATTGCTTGGGTGGCAGTACCAGGAACTGGGCTCTCTGTGTGTAGCTGTCTGCAGAGCACAGGGAAGGGCAGGCACACAAACCTCTGGACCCAAAACCACACAGGGAGGACCAGGAAAGGCAGCAGAGCCAGCAGGGGTGGGGAAGGGCCACCTGGGCTGAAGGTGGATAAAATTCACAAGTGCTCCAGTCCCGTGAAGAACATGGGAAATGGGACTTGGTAGCACATCTCCCAACCTCAAGAGGTCAAACCATGACCACAAGTGCCACAGGCGTTATTGTCAGGTCTGGTAACACAGAATGACTGAATTGCATTTGCATTTTTTGATTTCTGAGTTCTCCCATGGGTTGGTGTGGTCAAGTGGTGTGCAGCTCCCAGTTTACTGGGACTGGCTGCTCAGCCTGCAGGGTCTGTTGTTTGTGGAGAGGATGATGGGCTTGGAATGGTCCTTGCTGTCAGGGTGGCTTTTGCAGGACCTGGTACAAAACCTGTTCACCAAATATGTCTCACTCCTGTCTTTAAAGAAGGAATTACAGCCTAATGGTGACTGCACTAGGTGTCCGCAGGTGTAAAATTCTCACCCCATGGGAATGAAGCTCAGTGACAGGAAGTGCTCCTGCTGTGCCTTGGGGGAGCTGCCTTACAGATACAAGGCCCAACAGCGTTTCTTCCTAAGAATGACTTATGGTTAATCCCCCCCAAGAAAACCCACCCCAAACCCGTGACTTGGTAAGGGATGCCCTGGAAAATCTTGGCTGTGTTAGAAGATCCCAAAGGCCAACCTGAGGCAAAATCTGTAAAGGGCCCAAGTGCCTGGGTGTTGGAGGAGAAGCTGGGTGCTGTGGTGGGGCTGGAGCAGTGGCAGGAGGAGGTGGGCATGTTCATCCCTGCCAGGTGCTCCTGACCCCATCCCCTTGGTGTGAGCTCACCCTTCATTTGCACAGCCCCTCCTCTAAAATGGTAGTTCTTTCCTCTGTCCCTCTGTTTGGTTCAAGGAGAATTTTCTAGATGCTTTGAACTGTTTTAAAGTCCTCATCTTTCTTTTTCAGCATCTTTACAGCAGAATAAACTTTACACTGTACCAACTGAGATGCAGTTTCTGGCAAGTACTGAGGAGTAAGTTAATTATAAAGTTTGTATTAGAGAGTTGAGAGAGAATTACCCCCTGAGCTAGACCAAGTGGTAGGAATTTGAAATTCAATCATTGCTATGTTTTGGTTATACAGAACATCCTGGTCACTAGCAGCCTGATGATAAAACCCCTCCTCATTGTGTCCAGCATCCCTCTGCATGTCCAAGTCATTACAGAGGTGTCTCCTGCTGGGGATTTGTGCCTTGGTTTTCTCAGGAACATCAAATGTGTGAGGCCAATGACGTAAAATCCCCCAGGATTTACACACTGGCAATGGTCCTGCTTTGATAACAAGGATGGGGAGGAAGCATCTTTTCAGGAACACAGGAACAGATGATTCTTTCCTCAAATCTATCAAATTTTAGTTATTTTTCCTTTTGGCAGTCCTGTGGGCTTTATGCTCAGTGTTAGAAGCTGCTGAGGGGCTGGGCAAGGCACAGGCACCCTCAGCTCCTATGGATGGGTCTGAGGGTGCTCTGTCCTCTGCAAGACTGACAGTCCTGTGTGGCACTTCACCAAGCAGACCCCTGAGCTGCTGAGGTGTCCTTGAGCACACTGGTAGCTTGAAGTTCTAAAAACGGGGAATTTTCCTTCTGTCAAGGCTCTGAAGTGGTTGCACTGTATTTAAACCAGGGCTTTCACCGGATTCTCTTTTGGACTGTTTTAAAGCAAAGACCTGGCGGAGGAGAAGGAGCTTTCCAGTGATGCTCTCTCAGACTTAAAGAAGGAGGAGGAATACAAAACAAACATATGGAAAGGTTTCCTCATCTCAATCCCATATGCAGCCAGCATTGGAGGTACAGCAACGCTGACAGGAACTGCACCAAACCTCATCCTCCTGGGACAGCTGAAGAGGTATGGGAGGCTGTCCTGGGGATCCCTGTCAATCCTGCAAGACAGAGACATGTTCTCCATTCCTGTAGGAAATTCCTTTCTGTGCTGAGTGCTGGTTTGGAAAATTCATGTCCTTCCAGAACACTTTGGGAAATGAAAGCAGGGAGAACACCAGCATTAGACTTAATAAGCAGGTTTCCAGCATAGCCAGGCAGGCTGTCAGCCAAACTGGAGCATGTGGCTTCACCTCACTGATGCTTTTAATCCCACTGAATTTAATGGGACTTGACTCCACGCCTACAAGTAACCTGGGAACTGTTTTGATGAAGCAGACTGTGTAGTGCTTTGTGAGCAATTATAGCTACTGCTGTAGGGCAGAAAGAAAAACAATGAACCCTCTACTTCTGGCCTGTTTTCTTAGTAGTAAAAGATTTCTCCTTGGTGCAGAGATTTGTGCCAGCCCAGGTGCCCACAGGCATTTTTTACTTTTGCTGACCTTTACAAGAAGTTCATACAGCCTGTCCTGGGCACTGCAACATCCCTGATAGGTTCATGTCCAGACTCTCCAGCAGTTTTTGTAGCAGGATTTAATCCTGGGTGTTCAGGAGTATCTTTGTGTGAAGGCATTGGCCATCTGGAGAGAGATTTCCAGATCTTTCCTTGCAGGCTTGCACAGCTGGGCTGGGTGGGATGGAGGTGGCAGGATGTCCTGGGAGTTGTCCCAATACAGTGCTCTTCACATTTCCTTGGGTCCAGATAATTCCTAAGGCACAGGCATAGTTTTTAAATGCACAGGGGCAGGTTTGTGGGATATTTCACTGCTGATTTCAGATGCTTGTTTACCCATGGATGGAAGGGTTGCTTTCCCATCTTGAATTAACTTGATTTTTCCCGTTTGCTTAGTTATTTTCCAGAATGTGATGTGGTGAACTTTGGTTCTTGGTTTATGTTTGCATTTCCTTTAATGCTGATTTTTCTTCTCATGGGATGGCTATGGATCTCCATCCTGTATGGAGGAATTAACCTGAGGTATGTTGATATTCACCATACATTTATGTGGTCGGGTTATATTAGCATTATGAGATATGTGTTTATCATGATTCTCATCCTAAATCTACTGATATCACCCAGGATCATCTCCTGGAAAGTGGGGAAATTTACAGCTAACTCTAGCAGGCCCATCCCATAACAAGCAATCTATTTTTTAAAAGCCAGTATACAATAGGAAGGTTTTAAAGGTACCTCACAGCTACATATACTTTATCCAACTGAAATATGTCTACAGAGTATTTGTTATATTCATTCAGTTAAATGTATAATTTTTGAAGTTTGTTTTACTGCCTGACCTTGGCCTGTGGAGGGTAAATGGCAGATTTTTAATGACAGAAGGAAAAGCAGGATCTAGCTTTGAAGACTGTGATAAAATCTTAGCTCCCCATAAAAGAGACAGGATTTCTTCTTGGGGCAAAATACCCCAAGAAGAAATGGGGCAAGATACCTGGCTTTGGAAAAGATTACTTCACAACAGGGCTTAATTTTACAACAACGTGTTAATCTGTAACTGAGAATAACATGTTTTCCCGGTAAATCTTTGCTGGACACATGCAACCCCTCAGTGTGCACAACCTAAAGCGATTGCAGCACTGCTCTGCTGCTCATGGGACCGTTTTCCTCCTCCACACTCTCACAAGTGATAGTAACAAAGTCTTCCTTCCTCCAGGGACCATACAGAATTTGTAATATTTAGAAAAGTCTTTAATTGTTGTTTTGACTTTAAAATGCAAGTGTGGGGAGAGGGGAACAAAAAGAGAACAGGTGTCCAAATATTTACACTGTCTCAGACATAGGGAAAAAAAAGATCAATGGGAAAGTTTTAATCCAGAAAATGCCAAAGGCTTGTCCTCAGCTTGCTGGTTGGGCTTCTCAGGAGGCTCTGTGTGCTGCTGTGTGATGCTTGGCTGGCCCCCACTGCTGAGAGCTGTGCTGCTCACACCGTGTGCCAGCCTGAATTCCCGTGGTGAGGGCTGGGCAGGGCACAGCCCCGGCCCCTCAGGTGAGGGAAGAGGCCAAAGCCCCGGTGGAAGGCAGAGGAAAGGCAGAGCTGCCGTGGTGCTCGGGGAACGTGATGCTCTGTGTTTGCTTTGGCTCGCCCCCCCAGCACGGGGCCCGGCTCTATTGGGATAGCTGGGCCAGCGCGGATACCAGAATTCCCCCGTGGAGGAGACACTGCAAAGCTTCACAAGTACAGCCAAGGCTCCACAGGAGCCTGGTGGGATGCTTGGGCTGTAACTGCTGGGGACAGCGGCTGGAATTTCTCTGTGGGCAGGTCCTTGGTGTCTGCAGCAGGGCACAGGCAGGTGGACACTTTGGCTTTGCTTGAATCCAAAAGGCACAAAAGGCTGAGCTATGGGCTGGCTGAGCTGAGGCTGCTCTTAGTAACACCTCCCAAAAGCAAAGAAATTAAAGGGCCAGAAACTTGAAGTGCAGGAGTTTCTGAATGATCAACCATTCATCTATATAGAACATCTAGCCACCATATCCCTTTGAAACAATAAATTATTTTAGGAAGGGCAGGGACCACGGGGATGGGCAGATGTGCCTGATACACAAATTCGGGGTTGTAGGTTTAATTAAGGTCACAGGCAGTTAGAAACCAGGTTCAGTGTCATTTCAGTGTCATGGGATGTGGTGGGAGATGAAGAGAAATATATGAATATATCATTTGTATGCACATGCTACAAAGGAGCAAACTGTGTGCAGTCAGTGCAGCCAGGCTAAGAGGCTTAGCCAGGAGCACATTAACATTCCCAGCCACTTAGAAATTCCTCACATTTTTGTTGATCCTTAGCAGCATCCTGGGATCACCCAGGAAATTACAAGTGACTTGAAAAATGAAGGGACAGATTAATTTTCTGTGTCACCCTATTCCTAGTTGTTCTGCCCAAGTAGGTAACTTGCTTGGAAGGAAGACAAGGAAATCCTGCAATGCTGGGACTTTCATTTGGCAATCACAGCCCATGCTGGAGGAAACAGTTCAGAATATAAATGAGAGGAAACTTCCTCACCTCTGCAGAGTCTCCTTTGTATGAATGCAGAGACAAAGGATATATAAAATAAAGCCTTATTAACTTTATCTCAGCAGAGATTTTCATTGTTAATCTTCACAATCTGAAGATAACACAAACTGAACTGCCAGAGACGTGCAGCTCTTTGAACCTTGAAGAGCAGGTGCTGGAGAAGGACACTGAGTCCTGCATGTGCTGCAGAGAAAATCCATTATTTCCTATGTGTCACTTAGGTCAGAGGCATGTAAAAATGCATATAAAAATATAACTGTGTTTCTTGGCAGGGGCTGGAAAACAAAAAAGTCAAATATAAGAGTGGATGCAGAAGCCCGAGCCAAGGAGGTGATAAAGGAGGACTATCAGAAACTGGGTCCAACAAAGTGAGTTGTAAAGTTGGGGAAGAAATGAGAAAGAAATTAAGTGGGTTTGGAAATATCCTGTTTTAAGAGTGGAGAACTGTGAAAATTATACCTGTGTTTCTACTCAGTCTGTTTGTAACCTACTGAACTTTGCTTTTTGCATGCTCCAGCCTCCTCACCTTTGCTAGCGTGAATAATTGCAAATAGCAGTTTGCACTCAAATCTTCTGAAGAACAACATTCCTGTTATAGAGGGAATTCATGCTGGGTTGTTTAATTACTCTTTATGATTTTTCTACTCCAGGAACAAACCCAGTTCTGTGTGTGTTAGGTGCTGACCAACACAGGCTGGATTTCAAAGGTTGGTGCATACCTGTCCTGCAAAGCAGGAGGCATTTGCTGAGAAGGCTGGTGAATCATATTATGGATATGAATCACAGGGATTGTGGATATACTTTAGGAAATCTTAAGGCTCAAAGGAAGTATACAGAAAGAAGTCAGATCCATGCCATGGAACACATTATTTTTTCTGAATAATTCCCTCAAGTACGCTAGTGAAGTGAGGAAAGTAAAAGCTGCTACAAACTGCAGTGATGGGGATTATATTTTGGAATAAGGCACCAGCAGAAAGAAATATGAGTTTTAGACTTGCCAAAAAGAGGGGGAAGCAGGAAAAGCTGTGCATCTCCAAATCCAACCCTGCACATGTCCAACCATTCAGTGATATTCTGGGCAGCCAAGACTACTGAAACTGTAGGGTTTATCCTTAAATGGTCTGTGTTTTCCCATCTGTAGAACACTATTTTCATACTCAGGGCAATGCTGTGAATATCCAGCGATGTTTGTGTCGTGCTATCGACATTGTAATTATTTCTGTTGTGTGGAGCATGGAGTGGTTCTTCAAAGACAGCTCTCTGTGCCTGTGCTGTAAATGAAAGAAATTGGTTTATTTGTTCCATTCAGTACATTATCAAGCAGCCTGCAAAATGTCTCTGAAAGAATCAAAGTCCCACTTTGAGATCTAGGAGTGGAAAAGTCCATTAAGCTGAGCTCTACCAATTTGATTAGCAACCCCATAATCAAAAATCAGCTCGAGCAGCCTCTTCCCAAGGGCTTATATGCCCCTGCTTGTGCTCAGAGAGGTTTTAAATAGTATTTTGAAGCATCATCTTGGTTAAACCTTAACTCCACTAGATACTTAGTGAATGATATTGCCTTTTACCCTGTCACGTGTCTAAGGGACGGTGTTTAGATTTTGACCTTGGAGGAATTTGTTCCTGCTGTCTCATGTATGATTTGAATCTCAATCATCCTTTTGTGTTGCTCGAGCTGCAGTGCCACCATCCCTGGCTGGCATCTTGGAGGGTCATGGTCAGAGGAATGACCATGAGGAGCTGCTGGCCCTTCCTCTCTGCCACACCCAGAGGGCCAACCTGGCATCCAACTGTTGTGACATTCCTGATCTCCACCTTGCCTCTCCTTAATGTCTTTCAATGAGAGAGTATTGCTGGCAAACACCAGTATCTGCAAACAGATTTACAGTCTGCGCCAGTGTTTCACTGTAGCTGTTTGTAGATATCAGCCTCACTTCTCAGCCAAGGTGCTGCAGCAGGAGCTGGATATTTGTCCTAGCTTGGATCCACTCCTTTAGCACATCAGCATTTTAACCTCATTTCTTTTCATTTCAGGTTTGCAGAACAGGCGATTTTCTTCTTCTTCTGCATGTTTGCAATCATGCTGTTCTCCAGGGATCCCAAATTCATTCCAGGTTGGGCAAGCTTGTTTGCACCAGGGTAAGACTTCATTTTCATTCCACTCTGTCATTTTGCAGTAACATTTCCAAGTCATTGACATTCCTGAGTTTCTGATTGTGTTGCTTAACACTATCACTCAGGTTTCCTGGAATACATTAACTGAGCATCAAGGAGCAGAGCCAACCTTGCTTCTTCTCTCTCCTAGAGGAGGTGCATGAAGCCGGTGGGAAGATGTGATGGTGTCTGTTTGAGGCCATCCCTAGGATTTAATGTTGTGAATGCTGTTTATAGATATATTTACAGTGAAATACTGAGTTCTTTAGGCAACCCACTGATTTCACCAGGGCTGAAGACTGAAGAGAGATGGCAGGAGCTGATTCTGAGGGCAATCCTGTCTTTGCCAAGTCTGTGTCCCCTTGGTGACAACCATACCTTGTGAAGAATAATAGATACAGCAGTTAGGGAATGCCATAGTTCTCTTAAAAGAAGACACCTTCATAGTTTTGTGGGTTTTTTCAAATAAAATCCTAGTTTGATAAATGATTCCTTAATATAACAAAGTAGTTATGGACCTTTTCCTCACCAGTTAATAACTCCTTAAATCTAACCCGTGCTTAAACTGTTTACTGGATGGAGCCTGCCTTTCACCTGAGAATTTGAGCATTTTGCAAAGAGCTCATATCAATATGATGGTTTGGGCTCTGTCTATTTTCCTCTCTGCAATAGGCTGAGGAAACTTGTCCTTATAACTGCAACAAGAAAACCAGAACATCAGTGTGGAGGGGATTAGATCTTGGTTATAACTTTTGTAGGGCAGCTTTTCTAGGGGGTTCACAGCCCATGGTAGAAATGTAGCTTGACAGGGAATTAAAAAGGAACTGTGAACAACGAGCATTGTTCAAACCTGATGGAAACTTGTAATCTTCTTTGGTAAATCCCTGTTCTCATAAACTTTGTAATTCTACAGGCTTGTGCTTCTTACAAGTGTTTCTGCTGCTTTTGGACAGGTTTATCTCAGATGCAGTCACAGGAATCACCATTGTGATTATACTCTTCTTCTTCCCTTCACAAAAACCGTCCTTCAGGTGGTGGTTTGACTTGAAAGGTGAGTAGGAGACCCCTCCAGGCAGGGACTCTGGGCTTGCCTGTGTCCTGGCAGGGCAGGCATGGGGCAAGGAGCAGCGCTGTCCCCCCTTGGAGCTGCAGCAGCAGCACTGGCTGTGTGGAGCAGTGTGGCTTGGAGGTGCCATTTGATCCTGGAAAGGCTTTTCTTTGTTTTCCTGAAGTACCAGCAGAGGCTTGGCAGTCACTGCCCTGCTGCTGATGGCAGCAATGACTCAGTTGCTCTTGTAGCAGTCAGGGTTGATGCCATGGTGGGAGGAAGTGACCTGAAATAGGTGTTCATTTACCACAGCAGACCTGGTGGGGGAACAGGGGTTTGGTGTCTGACTTCCCAACAGCTCCTGTCCTTCGAGGGGAGCATGGACCTCGGAGAGGGCAGAACTGGGCTAGTTGTCCATTCTCAGATGTAGGTGCTCTTCCTCAGTTTCTAGAATCATTTAGAATTTGAACTCCTAAAGCTCAAACTCTCCAGCAGGTTTTGAAGTCTTGCGTTGGTCCTCTTGAGTAGCAATGAAATACAAATTGTAATTCATAAACCACTTGGAATAAGAGAGGATCTAAATGGGGACAAGTAGCTGATGAAGGCCCTTTGTGGATGATGGAGCATTGCCTGGGGTCTGTGGGAACAAAATAGCAGCTGCTCTGAGTCATGCACACTTGTTGTGTTGTCCATACACAGGAAGATGTTTAATCAGGCCTCCTGTGGATAAAATATGTGCCCTTTTCCAACAGAAAATTTCCGTCCCATTAGTGCATCCTTCCATACAACAGAACTCACTGTATCATGTATTAAGAAACAGCTTTTAGGGGAGATGAGCTCTCTGCTGTAAAACTCACTGGCTGTTGAATGACAAATGGAAAATTAATAACATCTTTTAATTCAAATGGCAGAAAATTTCCTCCTTCTTTGGGCCCCCATCTGTTGAAAACAATGTATATGTCTGTTACAAAGAGAAAATTAACCCAATACTAAATATTAAATCAAGGAAGCCTCAAAGAAAACTTCATTGATAGATTTTTTTTTTTTTTCTTCATCTGATACTAAGTTAAATGTTCCTTTAGTTGGCTAACTCAAGACACTCCATGTGTGTATTTGATCAGCAGCTCGTGGTCAGTGAGCTTCAGCCCTGCTGTCAGATACATGATACCATTCAGTCAGGCGATGACTGATGCTCCTCTTTGGGTGGGTGTTTGACACAGGCCTTTCCTCTCTGTCCAGCACCAAACACAGAGACCCAGCCCTTGCTGACTTGGAGGAAGGCCCAAGAGACAGTGCCCTGGAACATCATCCTGCTGCTTGGAGGAGGCTTTGCCATGGCCAAGGGCTGTGAGGTGAGGCCCACAGCAGATGCCATGTGGCATCATCTTGCCCAGCGGGGTTGGATCTTAAGGGTGTCACTTGGTTTTCTCATCTGGCTTTGGAAAACTTGTATCACTGGAGTCACCACACTCAAAGGACATATTTCACAACTCCAAGTGAAAACAATACACAGCAGATAACAAAGGAGGCTTCCACTCCTTGCAAGCTGCTTGCTGTGAGACACCCTGAGCACAAGTTCTAGGAGAGGACCAGTTCCCCTGCAGGGATGCAGGAGGGTGACTCCTGTTTTCACTCTCCCCTTCTGCAGGAGTCTGGCTTGTCTGTGTGGATAGGAGGCCGCCTGCATCCCTTGGAGGGTGTGCCCCCTCCCGTGGCTGTCATCCTCATCACGGTTGTCATCGCCTTGTTCACAGAGTTTGCCAGCAACACTGCCACTATTATCATCTTCCTGCCTGTCCTGGCAGAGCTGGTAAGGTCATCCCATGGCAAGAGCAGCTCGTCCTCTGCTCCCTCCTTGCCCTGCCCCTTGGGTGGGCAGGTTTGTGTTGGGTCTGTGCTGGGACAGGCACTGGGTCATTTTCCTGCTCCTGGGATTCAGGTTCTTCAAAACCTTTGGGAGCAACAAGCCCTGTAGCATAACGTGGGCACTGAAGGATAATAATCCTTCAGACTTTATTGTGAGAGAAGTGATCATTTATCACAGAGTGTGGGACAGGGCTGTGCAGTGCCCTGGCTATTTGCGTCCTTTGATTCATCTGTTGGCAGCTCGGATCCCCAAGGTCCAATTTCTGTTCCTTTCTGGTTTTCCAGGCCATTCGTCTGAAAGTAAATCCCCTCTATTTAATGATACCAGGAACTATAGGATGCTCCTATGCATTCATGTTGCCAGTCTCAACACCTCCCAACTCAATTGCGTTTTCCTCTGGACATTTGATGGTCAAGGATATGGTAAGTTCTTTAGATATATAAAGTGATGAAAACAATCAGCCTGAGTGTTTAAAGGAAGGATTTTTCAGTATTGCTAGTACTTTAATATGTAGTAAAATGAGAAGACAGAAGTCTGATACTGTTCTCAACAGCGTTTCAAGGCACGGGATGGAAGGAGCTTGTATGAAGTTGAAATTTGGAGCCACCATGGCTCCAAATGGTGACAGAAGGGGTCTTGAATGTGGTCAGCATCCCCCAGTCCCTTGTCCTGTTCCTCTAGTGTCAGCAGCTCAACTTTGATAGGTTTCTGGATGCAGGAAAATTTCCCCAGCCTGGTGAAATAAAGCTTATGAGTAAAATTAGGCTTAGTCCCAGTTCCTGCTCGCATTCCTGAGGCTAAACAGATGTTAATGTTTTTGATGGATCAAAGCTTGGTAAGCAGCTGCAGAATGGCCTTTGTGGCTTTAAGCCTGCTTAAAATGTTGCTAATATTAACAGCAATTAAGCCTTCCATTTTTACAATGTTTGCATTCAAATAGCTTCGTGCTTCACGTGCTGTAGATGTCCAGTCTAAACTCAACAGCTGTCTTTGTATTTCTTTTGTAGGCAAGAACTGGGTTGCTCATGAATCTTATGGGAGTTCTGCTTCTTAGCTTGGCTATGAACACATGGGCCAAGAGCATCTTCCAGCTGGGGACCTTCCCTGCATGGGCCAACATCCATGCAGAAAATGCCACCTCACTTGTGACAGCTGTAGAAAATGTCACTTTAAGTGCACTAAATAAAATATGAACAAAGCCACCCCCGGGGAAGGACTCACTCACTTAGGACTGGGGCACTGGAATCGTCAGAGTTTGCACAGGAGGAAAAGGCACGTGGCCGCTCACACTGTGTGGGACCTTCTGGTTTAATTTTATTTTTTAGAAATTCTGGTCAGTGTCACAACATCCATTTGTTATTTTCTCTGGAGATCTTTCTCCATCTTTCACAGGTACAAATCCAACTCTCCCAGAGTCCTTCTGTCACAGGTGGTCATTAACTGCACAACCTGTAAGCACAGAGCATCTTTGGGTAGATGCCTGTTCCCCCATGAGAGCTGGCGAGCCTTGCTGCTCTAGCTTCTGATACCCTACCTCGTTTTGGAAAGCAGCCCTGGCACCAGGGTGGAGGCAACTGGATTATTTAAGTGCAACCCAGTGTGAGTGAGTGTATCAGAATCTGGCTGGGGAGAGGCCGGGAGCTTCTGGCTGGTGTAGGGCTGGGGTCTCATCGCCATCTCATGAGTAATTCTCTCATGGAGGGTGAAGATTATTTCTTCAGGTTTGTGTGTGAAGGGGTGACTCAGGAGATGTGTTGGTAGGACTCGGTGCATTGCTCCATGCTTTGGAACTGGAAGGCCACAGTTTGTTTCCAAACATGTTCAATGTTTTGCAAACCTGGGACAGCGATTGCTGCCTGGTTCTTTGCACTGAGTACACGGATGGGGCTTTGGGACCAAATTAATTTCTGACGTAACTTTGGACATTGGTGGTGCTTCACTGTTGGTAACTGTGGCCAGTCTTAGGTTTGTGAGATTGACTCACTCACAAATGACCAGCTGAGTCACAGGTCAGTGGACAAGTTGCATTGGAATATTATTGACATTTCTTAAAATAGGCTTTGATTCTTAACGTCTTTTTAAATCAGATTGCTTGGGTACTTTCAATGAAAGCGTTGCAAATTGACTGTGATTTTAATCACCATTTTATCCGATTATTTTTATTTTATTTTCTGTAAGACTATGAAATATTAAACTTAAATCATCAGTCATTGAAATAGATGATTGAATGATAAAGGATCTGATTCTTGTTTTACGGAAGGTGAGTGACTGGATTCCTGTGCTGGGACCGGTTTCTCTGACAATGTGAACTGGTGGAGCTGACAAGGTGAACTGGGCCAGGGTAGGGATCCAGTGCATCCCCCTGCTCCTGTGCTGCTGATAACTCCCAGGGCCAGGTGGGAGGGCTGGCAGGGAGATGTTCACCAGCCACAGCTGCTGCTGCAGGGGTTACCCTCTGGGGGTTACCTTGGGGTGATGTGGCAGGTGGGAACTCGAGGGGCTTGAACCTAAATTGCCAAAAGCAATTGAATGTGGAACTTTGGTCAATCAAGTTAAAAAAAAAAAAATCCTTAATTCAATTCCTTTGTTCAAACAAAATCCTTAATGATTGTGGAAAACTTAAAATAAAGCACATTGGTTAGCACGTTGCATGGTCCTGTTTGCTCTGTAGCTGGCGGGGAGAAAAGCAAAGCCTGAGCTCCAGCTTTATTCCTGGTTTGGGCAGTGGCTCCCCAGGAGGAGCAGGAGGGCAGTGCAGTCCTGTTAAGCAGCGGAGCAATGGGAAAACCCCTGACCCAGCACCTCAGGGCTGCTCTGCTAAAGAACCTTTGAGCATACCCCAAATCCTTGTTCTGCTTGGCTGTGCTGGGTTCGGGCACTGTCGTTCTGCTTGGATGCTCCTCCTCATGCCTTAGCAAAGATGGGCTGAATGGGAAGGGAGAATTGCTCCCTGCAGTTTGCTTTCTGAGCCAGCTGTCCGTGAACAGCACGGGATTGCTGTCCCGGGCCAGGGAACAGGGAACAGGGACAGGCTGTGCCGCAGGAAGGAGCCCCGCGGTCCCACTGCCCGGAGCCGCTGGAGCCGCCGCTGCTGCTGCGGGGGATCCTTATCAGCCATGGGACAGAGCTGCCTCTGTCCCTGCAGCCTGGAGGACAGGCAGCAAAAGCTCTGGGATCATCCAGGTGCGAGGGGTAACATCCAGTCCAGCTCCCTTGCAGATGTTGGGGTCGCAGGTTTGTTTATGGTTTCAGCTCTGACTTGGTGCATCCTCGGCGATCGAATCCAGGATGGTTTTGCTTGGGCTTGAAAGCAGAGATGAGACCACAGGGTTTGTGTAGAAATCTCCAAAAATCACTTCCACATGCCTGTGGCACTGTCTGTCCAGAGATCAGGAAGTATTTCACAAATGAAGCCAGGGCAGGGTTGTGATCTCTGTGCCAGCATGAGAAACTGAGGCAGAGAGGGGACCAGTGACTTACCCAAGGTCCACAACGAGGCCCTGGCAAACCTGGGAAGGGTGTGAGAAGCACCTGAATCCTAAACCTCTTTAATCCAAGACCTGTTTGCCAGCTCTGTTAGCAGCCCCTGTGTTTCCCAGGGCTCCCCAGAGGATTTGATTTAAGGCATGTGGACAGCAGCATTACCTAATTCTGCTCTTTTATACCCAGGCATCTGCGAGAGTAGGACTAGTCTGGCATGCTTGAGTTTCAATTAATTTTTTTAAGCAGAGATTTTAAGATTTAGTATTTCTGGGGTTCAAACGTGAACAGGCCTGCATGAATAATTTCTGATTCCATTTGCTGCTGCTAGTACTAAGATTTGCCAAAAACGGATTTAATGGCAAGTCAACCCCATTAGTCTTGAAGGGTCTGTGATATGTGTGGAGATATGAAAATTCCCAGGAAAGGGTATTTCAAGTCCTGTAGTAACCTTCTATAACTTTGTGTTATTTTGAAGGAACTTTGCTTGCCTTTGCACCATTTCTCTAGGAATGTAAAAATCCAACAACCATCACAAAAGCCATTCACATTAGCAGCCTCGTTGTGAATTTCAATTAACAGGAAATGCCACTCACGCATTGAAATTCAACATCCAGAATATCTCTGCTTTACTCCTTTGATGTTCCCCATCCAGTCCTGGACCAACATCCATATGTTCTCCTGAGACACTCAGAGGAAAATAATTTTGGTTTATTTATTGTAGGAAAGCATTTTGTCGTTGTCTCTTATCCCAGAAGCATTTGAGTTGCTTTACAAACTGTTCACACGGAGGAGCTGCTCAGTGGGTCCTTACAGCAGGGAGTGATTCCAGAGCTGTGCTTGTCAGTTTGAACTCAGCAGCAATGCTGGAATTTGAGGAGAGCAGGGAAAGAGTCATTAAACAAATGGAAGTCCAGCATGATAGGGAATTCAGCTATTTACATGTTAGATAGCCTTGGTTCCCTTATCACATTTGTGCCTCATAAAGGATATTGCTAGGGTTTTCCTGTATTTCTATAGTAGTAACCTAAGAAGACATGATCTGGCTCTGTGTTGCTGTAAGTTGTTAATTTGCCAGTGACTTTAACAAAGAAACATCCCTAATTAGTCTTTCCCACACCCTCAGTCTGTCAAATGGGCAGAACAAAGTGATCAACAGGTGCTGATGATACTGGCATGGAGAATTATCTTCAGACTTAAATCATTCTGGTTTAGCCCTTCATTCATTTTCTTTCTCCAGCCATTTTCTTAAGCTGTTTAGTTCATTTACCCCACCCTCTGCCTGGGGTACAGCATCGCACCCCCTCCTATCCCTGTCCCCATGACAAGGTGACACTGTCACCACAGGTTGAACTTGCAGGTGTCTTGGCACAGGCCCACCCCAAACCCTGCAGTCTGCACTCAGAACCGAGTTTAAAACCTCTGTCCTGGTGGGTACCAGTCCAGGTAAAGCCAGGCTCTGCCTCCTGGCAATGATGCCAATGGAATCCTTTGCTGTGTCACAGTTCCAGCAAAGCCACTCACAGGCATGTGGGGCTCGGTTTCCTCCTGCAGTGCTAAAAAGTTAAAATCGGTGATGACAGGAAATTTTAGAGCTTGAGCTCTACAGAGACTGGAGCTTGTCAAGAAAGCAAATTCCTTTTACACCATCTGGAAATGACAAAAGGCACCATGGAGCATCCCGGGAGGATGCAGCATTCCTCCTTACCTTAGAACTCTCCTAACCACAGAGTATGTTTTTTTTCAGAACCCAAATGAGCCGGACCTCAGGGTCCTTGAGCAGAGTGTGACCACAAGATGTCACAGTTGCTTCACTGCGATCCGTGGTCCTGCCTTTCCCGGGTCCCAGTCCTGCCCCTTTCCCACTCCCAGTTTTCACCCGCAGCTCCCGAGGTATCCCAATGATCACACACGCTGCTATTTGGGTTTTTTGCTGCTGTGTTTTGTTTGGGGCTTTGTTTGTTTGTTTGATTGTTTGGTGTTTATTTTGCAAAGCAAGCTTGTTCATTGTGTTCTGGGGAAGCTCAGTCATTTAGGTTTCTAGCTCATTTACAGGTTGTTCATGGTATAAAATCGAAGTTACCCCAGATTTACACCCTTGCTGCACGTTCAGCTGGCAGATAATGATTTCGAGTAGAGCCAGAGGAAAAAAATCAAAGTATAACTGCAAACAAATACTTCTTGGTGCTGCCAGAGTTACTGCTCAGTGTCCCCCCAGACCTCAGGTGCCTTGGCCAGATGGTGCAGCAGACTCAGAAAACACCACAATGATGTGGACTTGAGAGGTTTTTGTTCTTTATAGCCTATTGCTAAATTTATTTCTTTTCCTGCCCCAAAAAGCTGCCTGCATAGCTGGATGGGGTCCCAGGGGCTGGTGCTAATACCAGTTCACTCTGAAGTAGCGTGAGAAAGGAGTTAAGTTGAAGAAGCTGATGAGCCTTGCAGGATCCAGCTATGGGTCTTTTGGGTTAGTCCCTTATAGTGTGCACATTGAATTCAGGACCTAATTCATGGCCTGTGCAAGCAATTGCTATGGATGCTCCAAACAAACAGCACTTTCTTTCCCGCCCGCCTGGCTGGTGCCTCTTCCCGGCTGGAGCCAGGCAGAGTTTCTCATCTGGCCTCTGTGCTCCAGGGCACCAGGAGGAAAGCTTTGCTCCAGCAGCCACACAGGAACAACAAAACCCCCGGCTACAAAAGCAGAGCTGTTGAGTGGAGCAGCAAGGGCACAAGGACCTGGTGCCTGCAGGAGGGGCAGAGGAAGCAGGCTGAGGTTTGCTCTGCCTGCTGTGCTCATCATTCCTCGTCCCACAATGCCTGCCACTGCCAGGGGTCCAGCCATGTCCCCTGGGGAAGGTGCTGCTCTCCCACCTCTCTCTGGAGGGCAGAGCCCCACGTGCTTTGTCCCCAGGGACAGGGACAGGGCTGACCCCGAGCCCTTTGCCCTCTCCCGCCCAGGGGAGCATGAGAACATCCCGGCGGTTCCCAGCTGGCGGGAGGGCTTGGCTTGGGACAGCAGGTCCCCACAAGGGATGGGCCCAGTGGCAGCTGGGTGAGCTGTGTCACCTTTGCTCACAAATGGTGGCTTAGCATGAGAGCCCCTGGCCAAGGGGCAGGTTTGGTGGGAGCCAGGGAAGGCTCCCTGAGCTCAGAACTGAGGAGCAAACACTGTGGTTGGTCCTCATCTCCAGGTGAGCAGGTTTGGTGGCTGGAGCTCTGCTGGGCACATCCTGGGGGCCAGGCAAGTTGGTGCCTTGGGGACTGCTTATCCTGGCCTGTACATCTGGGAGCTTCTCAGCTGTTTGGGAATCCTGACCGTGGCTGGGTTTTCTCTGCAGTAGGTTTTCTGGCTACAGGGAATTCAGAAAGGTTCAAGACTGAAACTTCCTCTTCCTCTGCTAGGACTGTGAGATGAGCCTTGAAGCCATTTGTAAACCCTGCACACAGTTTCAGCAGGGAGCAGCAGCCTGTCAGAACAGATGAGCAGTTACCAGCTGGGTTGCTGGATCCTGCTGTGCCCTTTGTGCCATGACTGATGTCTGAAAGAGGAAAAGGTCCCTTTCACTCCAATAGAGATGCCAGCCCTGCTCACTGCTTGCTGGTGGGCAGTGTGAGGAGTAGTCATCTGATTTCCCCACGAAGAATGATGACACCCTAGGTTCCATATGATCCTTGTTCCATCTTCATCAGCCCATGTGTTCATGACTCATTTTTTTCAGCTATGTGTCATTAAAATAAGTCTCCTCTGCAATAAGAGTAAGACCAGAAAAAGTGCAAAGCCCAAGCAGTGCTGTGCATCCTGGCTGTTCTGTAGTGCTGCTGTTCCATGGGCTTCACTCACCAGGTTTTGCACACTTCAGGAATTGCCAGTGTTGCTGATCTGAATTGCCTTAAAGTATCTTGGGTTTTGAGTCCTGGCTCTCTGGGGCTGCCTTGGTTTCCTACCCTGCCTGTAGGAAACAGCCACACCCCGGATCCTCCCTCAGAGCAATGAAGTACTGGAACATGGAGAGTTTTTGGGCAAGTCTGGGGCACCTCACTGCCACTGGGTATGTAGAGACAGCTTTAATCCCTCTCTTTCTCTCTGTCTTGATAGCTGTTATATGGCTTTTCCACAGAAAACCCTCTTTCTTAGTTAAAACTGTCCCTCAAAGGATAGCTGAGGCTGCTGTCCAGCAGTGGGAGACAGGGACTGCCTGGCTGGTTTAAACCTCGGGACAGGCTCTTCTCCCCTCCAGGTTTTCTGGAGAGTCACTCCAGATGTGAGCCTGAGAAATTATATTCTTTCCCAAATGTTTGTTTCCATTAGACATTTAAATAGCTTGATGGGACATTTCATCCTGTCTGTAGTGGCCAAATTCTTGTCCGTGGAGACTTCCTCTGGCACTGCAGCTTCAGTGTGACACTGTTTTCTCTGTTTGTTACCCTTAAACATGTAGATTTGTGTTTGGCCTCCTCTTAAGAGGCAGGGAGAGCAACACTCAAATGCCTCTTGTCCATGGAACACCTTTGAAATACAGAGCTGGTCTAACAATTTCCACAGAAGCCAGTACCCTCCTCTTTCTCTAAATAAGCACTAAAGCCTCAACCACTGCCAATGAGATGATCCCCCAGAATGACTCTATTATGGTTTTTATAGAATAACACAATGTTTTCCTGTGCTTGCATTAATAGAGGAGCAGTTGCATCGTACTTGTATTTATTTTTCAATAAACGCCTTGAACTTCCCTGTTCTGCTGCTTCCAGGGGAGATCTCAGCCCCAGCTACTCAGGGAAGTTAGCAGAGAAGTAGAGAAGGGTGAGACTAGAGACAGTCAGAGGAGGACAACATAAAACCCCCTAAGTGATCATCACAGGAAAGCGCCCTAATCAGTGTTTATGAACTTCCTCTGCTAACACTTGTTCTTTTTCCAGGATGAGAGCCCGTGTTTACTGTGAAGACTTTCTGTTCCCAAAGGTGCACAGAACTCTGGCAGACCTGTGGTGGATTTACTCCAAACCTGTCCCAGCAGATGGCAGAGAGCTGTGGACCTTGTTTCTGCAGTGTTCCTGCATTACAGCAGTGATAGGAGGCCTCTTTTACAACTGGATGTTCGCATCCCTGGAGTACTCCTGGCACCTCTCCACTGCCACGGCTGTCTCCTTCAGTCTGCTCCTTCTCCTGACTCTCCTTTTGGTGCATCCTGCCCGTTGTGTCTTCAGCATGATCATGCCCACCTTAGGCACCAAACAGGGCCGGAAGCTTCTCTTCTCCACCTGCATCATGATTGCAGTGGTGAACATAACACCCAACATCATGAGCAACATTAAAACCATTCTGCAGGTGATTAAGTGCATCTGCAAGAATTCCTCTGACAGCCTTCTGAACTCAACTGCCCTGCTAGAGAAAGTTTCCTGGGAGTTTGGGGATGCAATCCAAGAAACCATTCATTCCATTTACAAGCCTATGAATGGACATTTTCGCTTTTCATTGCTTCAGAACAGCTCCTTGATTTACCAAAAAATGCACCTTGCTGGTGAGAAAATTAGCAGAGAGTTCCTGTCTGTTGAGGTACTGGTCAAAGACTCTATACGAGTAGCCAACAGACTGGCTGCTGGTTTCTTCATGTTCTATCTCTGTTTAGAGTCCACCTGGTATTTGAAAAATTATCTCACCAACCTCCGCTTTGACAATTTTTACATCACCAAGAAGCTGGAGCGTTTAGCCGTGGACAGAAGAGCAACTCATCTCCTGGTGGGCTCATCCAAAAAACTCCTCCGACCCACAGGCTTGAAGCTGTCCTGGGAAGAAGTGGTGCTGTGCCTCGTGCAAGCCATGCTGGTCACCGTGGCCCTGCTGCTGCTGCTGGTGGTGGTGGCCATGGACCACTTTGCGTTCAGCGTGGCAGAGACGGCGCTCAGGAAGGCAGCTCAGTTCTCTGCCGTGCCCGTGGCTCTCAGCATCAACTACAAGGTGAGTGCTGGGGTGTCCTGCCCTGCCCTCCGTGGGGACCCCACTCTGTGTCCCTTCAGGGAGGTGGTGGTGGGGATTGCACTCTTATTTACACAGTCCTGAATTCCCTGCCCAGCAGAGCCAGCTGGATGAGCAAGGCTTTGGTTTTGCCCAACCAGCACTCTCCAAGTTACAGCCCCTTGGGAGCTTGGAGGGGAGCAAATAGTGCCTCATGCTGCAAAGACACTGCTAGCACCAGGCAGCGAGAGGTCCCTGTGTCTCCAAACCCCTTCCCTAAGCAAGGTGGAGGAATGGGAGTCCCTGGGACACTGTGCCCCAATGCAGGGTGGGTGCAAGTCCAGAAGGAAGGGGGCAACTGATGAATGCTGAGAGTGTCTCCTCATCCTATGGCATGGGCTGTTTCTTCAGTAGGAATCCCTGCTTGCTGCCATTGTTGTTGCCCTCTGCAATCCTTTCCACAACCCTCCTCAGTTCCTATTTCAATATTCTTTGGCTTGGTGTTTTAGCTTCCCTCTTCTGCCACACAGCCTGCCTCCTTCCCCAGCCCCAGGATCCTTCATGCAGATAGCTGCTTATGATGGATTTACAGGAAAACAGTCAGGGCTCAGAAAAAGTCTCCAATATTCAGATATTCAGCCACTAATACCACAGTCTGGATGATGTCTTTCACCATAAATCTCAGAGAGTGGATGCCTGTTGTGATGTCTGTACCAGTGGACGAAGATGACAGATAGGACTGGCTCTCTCCCTGCCCAGTACTCAGTGCCCACACATCACAGTTACTCAGCCTGAAGTGATCACACACTTCAGGGTCCTTCTCTTAGCGCTGTAATAGTGATTCCACACCCCCATGCAGATGTTTCCGTAGGAATCAGTTCATTTTGGTTCCTTCATACCCCATTTACATTTGAACTCTCCTTATTTCAGGTTGAAATAGGGATCATGCCCTTCCTATTCAAAGTTTTCAGGCGTCCTTCTGAGGAATTCCTGCTGGGGGACTTCAACAGGACCTACCAGCACCAGCTGATCTTCAGCTGCGCCCGCTGCAGGATCAGCCCCCCCACGCCCCCCAACCCCTCCGTGCTGCTCGTTGTGGGGCTGCTCTTCTGCATCCTCTACGCCACCGTGTTCCTGGAGACCTTCGCACGCCGCCTGTGCCGGCGGATCGCCGCCTCCTTCTTCCCGGGCTGGGAGGAGCGGCGAGCGCTTCACCTGTACCGGGAGCTGTCCCGGAGGCGCGGCAAGGAGCAGCGCTCTCCGAAGGGTGTTTCAGGGACTCACGGGGATGCCTGACACCACAGCACTGGCTCCTGCCACAGGATGGCACGTTTCATTCTCCAGAGTTAGAGAGGTGTGTGGAGCGTGGGGAAAAATACCAAAA
>VYXD01002038.1:25703-41343 GCA_013397195.1 Hylia prasina | reverse complement strand
CGGCCAGCCCAGGAGCTGCGCTGGGCAGCGGCAGCCCGAGCCTGGGCAGGATGCCCCGGCAGCCCCTGGAGCTGCAGGTGGTCACCATCCTGCTGGTGCTGCTCATCTGCGGCGTGGGCATCGCGGGCAACGCCATGGTGGTGCTGGTGGTGCTGCGCACCAAGCACATGGTGACCCCCACCAACTGCTACCTGGTGAGCCTGGCCGTGGCCGACCTCATCGTGCTGCTGGCGGCCGGGCTGCCCAACATCTCCGAAGTGGTGGCTTCTTGGGTGTACGGCTACGCCGGCTGCCTCTGCATCACCTACTTGCAGTACCTGGGCATCAACATCTCCGCCTGGTCCATCGCTGCCTTCACGGTGGAGCGGTACATCGCCATCTGCCACGCCATCAAGGCACAGCTCCTGTGCACCGTGTCCCGCGCCAGGCGCATCATCGCCTCGCTGTGGCTCTTCACCTCCCTCTATTGCCTCATGTGGTTCTTCCTGGTGGACACCACCCAGGTCACCTTCTCGGACGGGGCTCAGGTCATCTGTGGCTACCGCGTCTCCAGAAACCTTTACATGCCCATTTACTTCTTGGATTTTGCTGTCTTCTATGTCATCCCGCTGGGGCTGGCAGCTGTCCTCTACGGCCTCATCGCCCGCATCCTCTTCGTGAGCCCCGTGCCCGGCGCCCCGCAGCATCCCTTCCCGGGCTCCGTGCACCAGGGCAGCTCCCTCAAGCTCTCTCAGGGCAGCAGGGGAGCCCTGAGCTCCCGCAAGCAGGTAGGGGCTCCCCGCAGTCTGGGCACGCCGGGCTGCAGCAGCTCTGCCGGGGCTCAGGGCTTTGCAGGGCATTCTGGCAGGGGGCGAGGTGCCACAGTACTTTGTTTTCCTTCGTGGAGGGAGTGGGGAGTGTTGGTTTGCTGCAAAGGAGCCCCTCAAGCCCAGCTGGGGTCTGGGAGCACAGATGGGCTCCCCCTGCTTTGGTCGGGCTTGGTAGAGCAGGACAGAGCTTCAGCTGGGGAGAGGCAGCAGTGCAGGCACTTTTGCTGGCTAATTAATTATTGATTGCCTCCCCGAGGAGGAAAGGGCTGGGTCACGTTATGCCAGTGGGACTCACCTCTTAGACACTGTCCTGTGCAGGTGAACTCAGATTTAAAGGAGCAAAGAGAAGGGAGAACTGTTTTCCCCTGGCCCCAGCCCCCCAGTCAGTGCAGCTGGGGGGGTCACCTCGGTGGCACAGGGGTGTGTTTGCATTTTGGTGATTCCTGTGTCTCTCAGCTGCCTGCTGTCTCCCCATATCCTTCTCCTCCCACCTCCTCCTGTCCTCATGGCTCGTCCTTCTCTGTTCACACAGACAATCACTGCCTCGTGTCTCATCTCTCCAGACAGGTCAGTATCTAGACATGGCACAGTCCCATTCAGAATAGGCAGGGCCCATTCAGCTTTCCTTTTAAAGGAAAGGGTTGAATCTGGGAGTTTGGCTTCAGTCCTTGAAACCATTAGCTCTGTTCTGATTTCCAGATAGCCCGAAGTAGACTTCAGCCTGCCCTGAAGTCCTCATGTTTCCAGCTCAGTGGCTTGTTGCCTGCCTTGCACAGGAACCTCCTTTCCCCAGGAGAGACGAGGCAGGGTCACAGAGGGGAAGCAAACAGCCCAGAGAACGTGTATTTCTTCACAAACTTCTAAATCTTTCCAGTCCAGCTTTTCCTCCCTTTTTCTCTGAGAGGTTTAAAGCACTAGTGACTTTTTCAAAAGTATTTTCCTGCTCTCTCATGACCACTGGCTGCTGCAGGAGCCTCGGGCAGGGTGTTGGGCAGATGGATGTCTCCTTCCAGAGCAGCTGGCTGGAGAGGCTGGAGGAGCTGTGCTGCTCCCCTGCAATGTTGTGCTGTGGAGTGGCACAGCATGCTCCAGCATCATTAGGACAAGTGGCTGCTGGGGCATTCCAGCTCCTGGAAACGTCTTGTGCTCCCTTTACTGTTACACCAGGAGTTTACTCAAGACTGCCATTACCTCCCAAAATATCCTAGCATGCAAAAACTTCCCCTTAACAGCCTGACATCACAGTGCTGCTATAAGGAATAAAGATGGCAATAAGTTTTTAAACTATGAAGCAGTTTTCCAGGGCTTCCAGCTGGTGAGTGTACAGGCACTCACATCAGCATTTCCCCTCTGGCCTCTCTTTATAGGGGAGCTGGCTCTTCCAGGGCCGATGCCCAGAGTTCCTTGGCAAAGGTGCTAAAGGGGCTCTCTCAGAGGTGCCCATTTTTCTCCCCTGCCTGGATGACTGAGGGAGTTTTTCTGTGGCTGTGCCCCTACACAGCCCCAGAACTGCACTGCTTTTGGGGTGTGAAGATGCTGCTGTTCTCTCACTGCTGCTTCTAAAAGTGCCTAAATCCTGAGCAGGACAACGCAAGCCGCGAGCTTTGCTGTATTTATCACTTCTATGAACACCTCCACGGCCCGGGGAGAGACCACTAGAGGGAGTGTGATTCCTAAAAAAAGATGTACAACTCAGAATGATGGTGCAGGAACAAGGAGGGAGGATGCTGGGGAGAAGCACCTGTGGCTTCCAGGAGAGGAGCAGAGGCTGGACACAGCTTTGTGAGACACCACTTGTACATGCTCTCGTATCTTCCCCAAAAGGCAACAAACTCTGGCAGCAAACAAGCTTCAGTCTTAGCCTCAGCACCCACTGTATCACTGCAGGATCTTATTTTTGGAAGTGTCTTCACATTTCCATCAAACCACACACAGCAAACCCCTTCTGTTGTGGCCACAGCTTGGTAACAGTCCCTTTCTTCTAGGGAAAGTTTCGTTGCCACAAGCCATGACTCCCAGTTTCTAATCACAGCATTACATGAAGGCATAGTTTCTTTTGATGAAGAAAAATATCACTCCAAGAAAAGCTGAGAGACTCTAAATGTGATCCCAGTGCTTATGTCCATACTAACAACTCCATTATTTCACAACTCCCCTTCTGACGTTTGAATCACCACTGCCCAGATATGCATGTGCCATCAGTGTTTAGTCATACTTTCCTCCTTGGGGACGTGTGTATTTGGTTAGTATTTGTTTGAGGAGGATTGTCACTTACCAGAAATAGCTGTTGAAATTATTAGGATGACTGGTGTTTCAGTGCAAAACCCCAATTTTCTAAATGAGCTTATGTTGAGCTGAGGGCAATTACTGCTCACTTCTGAGTTCTCAGTCTCTTTTTGTTCCCAATATGTTTATGTAGCACTCCCTTAGTGTGGTGAAAATTAAAATAAGTCATGGTAAGTGGGTAAGTAAGCCCTTTATCAGCACAAGTACTATAAGATTCCTGGCAGTCTCCTCTGCTTCAGGGTTGCTCTGTACCAGGAGCCAATTCCCTGGAACAAGATAGGTGGTGTAGGAAACCAGGAAACCCTAGGGAAGGAGACAAAGTGTGTCCCATGACACCCCTAAAACCGAGGTCTCCACATTCAGACAAGTATTTTCCTCATTCATTTACTGTTATGTACAATTTTCAAATTTGCCTTCTGGTACAGACATTCCCATGGTTATCCCAGCCCATTTCAAGGCTGGTGGATATGTTTTCTAAAGAGATTTAGAGTCTCTTTAGAGACTAAAANGCCTTCTGGTACAGACATTCCCATTCTAAAGAGATTTATAGTCTCTTTAGAGACTAAATAGCAGATGACAACCTATAATTTCCGGTTTTATTTACGCTGATTTAAATGGTTCCAGCAAGAAACAGCGCCACAGCTTGGGTGTTTCTTTTAAATGCTTAGAGAGACAAACTAGCTGTCTGCACCAGTGCTCCAGGTGGGAAAGTTCTGCTGGAGATTTAGCCCCATCTGGCTATTTCTCTTTCTGCATCTCCCCCTGCCAAGGTGACCAAGATGCTGGCTGTGGTGGTGGCCCTCTTTGCCGTGCTGTGGCTGCCTTACCGCACGCTGGTGGTGGTGAACTCCTTCGTGGACCCTCCGTACCTGAACACCTGGTTCCTCCTCTTCTGCCGCCTCTGCATCTACCTGAACAGCGCCATCAACCCCATCATCTACAACCTCATGTCACAGAAGTTCAGGGCTGCCTTCAGGAAGTTGTACAAGTGCCAGGAGAGGAGCGCTGAGCACCCTGCCCTGTCCACCACCCCGGTGTACTACAGTGCTGTGAAGGACTGTTCTCACAACAGCTCTGACCACAACCTCACCGAGCAGGAGGAGCTGAACAGGCTCCCTGCACCCGCAAAGAAGAATAAACAAATCCTGTGAGCCCGAAACAACGCAGGCAGTGGGAGCTGTGGGGCTGTACACGCTGTGCTGGGAGAGTGCCAAGAGGAATTGCTTTGGTATTGCAGCAAGCTTCATTCAATACTTCTTCAGGGCATTTAACAAAACATACTGTCACAGGCAAATTAATTTGCTTTTCCTTAGTGCTAATTTATTTTTGTTTGGTGAAACGTTAGGCACATGTCAATATTTAGCATTTCTAAAGCATTTGTTTTTAAATATAGCAGGGCCACCCCATTTTGTGTGTCCTGCAAGTGCTGAGCTGGGCCAAAGCATTGAAAGGAACCCCAGGAACAGGAGGGCATTCAAGGAAAAAATACACCTCTTTTTAGAGTGAGTCTCTCCTACCCAAACTTACATGCCTGTAAAACAGAGGCCTCATGGAAGCTGCTCCTCTGGAGTACTTTCGAAGTTAATGGGGACAATTAGGCACTTTCAGGTGCGTCCTCTTATCTCTACACTCTCCTGTGAGGAATACACATCCCTACAGAGGAGATGAATGCCTCCAAGATATGAGCCATTGACTGTAAAGGGACCCTCAGGGGGAGACTCCTACATTAGGAATAACCAAACCTGGGTGTCATGAGCCTCATGTCATGTTTCTGGAAACACTGCGGTCAGTGCTGGTAGCACAGAAACCCAACGTACACACCAGATGGATTTGCTACAATGAACACACTAATGATGAACGAACTAATAATGAGTGTTTCCTAATGTAACAGAAATACTTCCAGTGTTGTGGTCTGAGTTTCTTTTGGATAACTCCACCTTTTTTGTCCAAATTCCTCTGGCTTCTTCAGCTGGAAACTGTACTCTTGTCCTGGAAGCCCCAGTGTAGTGTAGGCATGTACCACAGAGCAGGGTTGCTCTCTGCCCCAGCTGCAGGTGCATTTCAATGGCAGGTGAAGAAATTCTCTTATTTCCCAGATTAACTTGTGAAGTCCATTAAGTGTTTTGTGATTAGTGACACAAGTATTTATTGCTGCTGTTGTCTTGTAAGCAAAGTAGATATTCATACCCTGCAGCATCCAGGAGACCAGTCCAAGGACACTTGCCCCAGACTTGCAAGAGACTATCTGGACTATGAGTAAAATCAAAGAGATTACACATGAGCCAAACCCTAGGGCTCTTGCCAAATAAAGCAAGTGTCTGCCACCAGTAAACCTCAAGTGACTGTGAAGTATTACTTGAACAGCCAATGCAGCCTCACTAGTCTGGCTTTCACCAAACTATGGTGTTAAAAGAGCTTAGAATATTGCATCCACTCAAGAAAATATGTGTATGATAATTTTAAAGACATGAGATGTTAATTAATCATTCTGTATTTACAGGAAATCACTTCAGTGGGTGAGTCAGGACAAGACCTCAAGTCCCCTCAGGGTGCTAGAACTGTCCAGGACCTATTTTGTTGTGTGTAGGGATGTTTTGCATGTATGATTATTATATTGCATGTTATTGAACCATCTATGTTGCCCCTAAAATAGATACAGGATGAGGGAAGAGAACATTGGCTTTTTGCAATTATTTTAAACATCATGCATTTGGAATTTATGGATTCATGCTATATTTGCACTGTTTTGTGTATATTGTATAATGTGGATTTAGGAACAGAGTTCCTATTTATTGTTGTTAAGAAAGTTCTGCACAGACATTTGGGATTTACTTCTTGAAGAAAATGGAGGTGTTTTTGCTAACGTGAGGATTTGCATGTAACGATCTTTTTTATAGTACAGAATTTTTCCCCCCTTAGAACAGATTTTTCCTCAGCAGCTCAGAACAAGCCATTGATAAAAGCATGTGCAGACAAACGAGAGCAGTAAAGATCAGGGTAAGGTGGAGGAGAGGGAAGGGGATCCCTGGATGACTGCTGGTGCCTCCCTGGGGCCTTGAGCACAGGCAGCATCTTCTCAGGGATGGGCTGTCCTGTTCCTCCAGCCCTTCACCCTGAAGCTGCTAGTGCAGAGCTGGATGTGGGAAGAGGATTCACTGCCAGAGCTTGGAAACCCACCTGCATCCTGACCTAAGGCATTTCTCAGGCATGGGATGTGCAGTCTGACAGACAGCCTTGATCTCTGCGAACACAAGGAGCAGCTGAATTCTGAACTATCTCCAGCAGGATGTTTTCCACCCCCTCATGACATTTCCTATCTTCACTCTTCCCCTTTCTGCTTCTCCCCCCAGATGGAGACACCCTAAAAGCATTGTTTTCTTAATTAAATTTCAGCCTCAGGCCAACAGCTAATTGATAGTTCTGAAATATTTGTTCAACATACTTGAGATTCAATTAAAACCTGGTTCTCCTCTTTCTGCTCTTAGCTGCCAAGTACTGCATGACCCTTTGCTATTTTTTGAGAAGTAATTGCCAGATAAATTCTCCTGGAACCACGAGATCTCCAACAAATGCACCAGAGCATTAAACTCTGTAGATGAGCAATGAGTTCCTGGTCCTTCCCCCTGCATGTATTCTGACACTTTAGGAGGAGCTGAGAGACTTTTAGGGGGCAGAGGGTCAGCACTCAGCTTGCTAAGGAGATGCTGGTTGAGAGATGCAAGCTGCTGGGAAATAAACCACTAGCACAAAGGAATTAAAAGAAACAACTCATCACTGTAACTGCCTTTGGATATTCAGGGTCTAAATAAAAACCTTAATCCCTTATAAGAAATCAGAGAGCTCCCTTGAAGCTTCAGCCTGTATTACCTTGTACCTTGCAACATCCCACCCTGCTCGTAAAGTCTCAAGCTGTATTTTACCCTCAGCATTTATTTGTCTCAACAGCATGAGTGTGGGCTGTGAGTTTATAAACATGCCAGCAAATAAAGAATCTATTGCTCCTAAGTAATTTATTGCATTGAAGTGCAACTCAACATGATCTAACCTGTTACTCTCCTAATTAAAGCTCATTATTTCTAACCCCTGCCCTTTCAGGGGTTGTTAACCTGGTAAAACACCATCTGGTTTCTTCAATTACAAACAAGTCAGTCCCCTGGCACAAGGAGGGATCTGGCAGTGCTGCAGAGCCCTGGGTGGAGGGGAAGAATTTGTGAGTAGTGCAGAGAGAGGGCAGGAGGAGGCAGAGGCTTGGGGACGAGCTGATGGGAGAGGGATGAGTGAGGTGTCTGTGCCTGAAGGACCATAGGTTGGCTGAAGCTCCTGGCATTCATCAGGGAGTTTCAGTTTAGGAGACACCACATCCAGCACTTTTACCTGAACTTGGCTGGTCCCAGCGGCCACACAGTAATTGCCTGCATGCAGGGCATGGATGGGACCTCAGCAAGGGTTATTTACTCTGGCAAAACACCCAAGTTTAAGTAACTTCCCAAAATCTGTAGTTAAAGCCCCTATCAAGCTTGTCTTCTTACTTTGCCTCTAGATTTGGGTGGTGGGAAATTGGGGAAATAGGGCATCTATGCCAGCCTGTGTCACAGGACAGTGGCCATGCAGGTGGTTTTTGGGAGAGCCTCTCCCCTATGATGCTCGCCAGCACTCTGAAAGCCAGCCTGTTCCAGGGCCAAATTACAGAGTAACCTATGAATTCCAGCAGTTCCCTAAAAAAAAGGGATTAAAAGACCATGAGGGCATCCACCACCTCCCTGCAACCAGAACAGGCTTCCACTCTGTGGTACCCGACCATGTTTCTAAGATAAAATAGTGGTACCTTTAAATCAATAGTATTCAAATCACCAAAGAGGACGCTGAGCAATTGCTTAAATTTTTAAGAGCCACAAGAAAGGGTGGACCACACACTCGGGAAAGAATTGGATACAGCCCTTTTGCAATCTGGCCTGGCCCCAGCTGCTTCTTTGAACTAATTAGTTCAAGCAGATCACAATATTAAAGAGCTGCTAATAAAACCTGGAGATAGTCCTACAGCAATATTAATGTAATCACTCACAGTTACTTGCTTATTTTGCAATCTTCCCAAGGCTTCTGGAGGGCTCTTGGGCCAGTCCTGCCCCCAGACCTGCCTCCAGGCTTGCACTCACTCGGGCGTTGCTCCTCAGGACCCTTCAAACCAAGGCAGGAGTTCCAGAACTGCCCTGGGACACACAGCAGATCAAAGCTTGCCAGTCCTGTGGGACTGACTTTTATTTACTAAAATACCCTCTGGCCAGCCCTACACATTTCTGTCCTGCCAGGGTCTAAATGAGACCTCAATGGGAGGGCACTGCCTGTGCCCCAGATCTGGAGTGCTTTCCCAGATACTGAGCAGGGTTGGGAACATGACAGCAACTCCACAGGTCCCTGTGCCATGGGTGATGGGCAGAAGTATTAAGGACAATTTGTGCTTTATAAGTGATGAATTTTCTTTAATAACCACCCTATGAATTGGGCTCTGAGTGTGCTGTTTCTATAGAGATGGGATGCTGTGAGTGCACCAGTGGCTGCTTGCTGCTCTGGTGGGAGTAAGGAATTAAAGCCCAAAAACACAAGCTGTGAAGCCTGTAAAAACTTTACCCTCTCCAGGAGAAGGCCCAGGGGTGGTCCTGGTGCCAACGTGGTTTGAGGTCCTCAGCAAGGGCCCACTGGGCTCCCAAGCTGGCTGATCCTGTCCTTGCAGGCACAGTGTGGGTCGTTGCTCAGAGGAAGTAAATTAAAAGCAACTTTTTCCAGCTGTGTGGTGCCAGCATTTCTGACAGAAGAGGAGAGGGTTCCACAGTAAGGCCCCTTGCTGCCACCCCTAAGCTGAGCATGGGATGCCCTTGCTGGTGGTGCCTGTTCCCTGATGCATTAATGCTCCTGGGGCTCAAGCTAACTTCCTCCAGGAAGGGTCCTGAAGCAAAGGCAGTGGTGTGGAGCCAGACTCATCCGTGGCTCCTGGGCCAGAGAGGACCACAGGAACCCTTCTGCACATTTCAGCACCTTCTCAGGGTCACCTTCACCCTAGCTCTGATCATTCCTCTTGTGCAAAGATGAACACCAAAAGAGAGGGTGGCTCCTAAGAGCCCCCATGCCCCACAAGGATGGTGGAGGACAGCGTGGCTGTCCCCAGGATGCCTGGGCAGGTCACTGTCAGAGGACACTGGGGCTCAGGTTGCACCTTCCCTCCCACCAGTGGAGGGTAAGGCTCCTGCCCTTCGACACAGGATCAGGCCAGTGCCTTCAGCCTGGTTCTCACGTATCAGACACCTCCCTGCCTGCCCTTGGGGACACTTGGCTGGACATTGTGGGGACGTTATCCCTGAAACCAGCAGCTATTGAGGCAGAGAGCCCAGCACTGTCCCCCCTACCCCGGGGAAGCTGCAGACTTCTTGTCCTGCCTTTATTAATACTTCTGAAGCAATGTGTCATTGCTTCAGCAGCAGACCCACCTCCCTCCCTACTGCCTCTGTAACATGAGCCAAAGACCTGCTCCATTCATCAGCCTGAGATTTATGAGGTGCACAAGGCTCCAGTCAACCTGCTGCCCCTGACTGATGAATGAGACGTAGCTGGTTCCTTCCCTACCAGAAGCAAAGCAAGCCCAGAGGAGAGTAAAGCCATCATTTCATCCAACTCGGCTCCTTAAGTCTCTACCAGGGCATGAAATCTGCCATGAGACCCCCTCACACCCACAGAAGCCAGGGGCAGCACTCCTGCCCACGAAGGCTGAGCCTGCATCCCACCAGTCTCCCCGCACAGTCCGGCTTTGCTCATGTGAGACACTCCAGAAATAGAAAAAGGATTGAAGGTTCTGGCTACTCTGGATTCCTCAGGCCTCAGGGCCCTGCTGGGCTCTGCTCATCCATCCTCCCTATAAATCACCCAGCTGCCATTTCCCTCTGCCTCGTGCCTGGCTTTCTCCTCACCAGGGCTGTTTCAAGGGGCTGAGCGAGGGGACAGGCACAGGCAGAGGAGAATCACTCCTCCCAAAGCCAGGAGGAGCAGCCAGTGACACAGCTCGGGATGAACTTGGCAGCAGCCCTGGGGTCGGGAGGCAGCAAAGGGACCTGCCAGTGGCCATCTGCAGCTCTGGGCCAGCCAGCTGCCTTTCCTCCTGGCCCTGTGCAAGCCCTGCCAGGGACCAGCACGATGGGAGCACGTGGAGTGTGCTCAGAGACTCACAGGGGCCTTAAAGGCTGCTGAAAAGCTGTTAGTGGAAACAACTCCCTTTGCAAAGTACCCCCGACCAATAAAAAACTGCAAAATTTTGGAACAGATAATTAGGAAAAACCTAAAAAAAATCCAGATGCCACCAGTGAAATTCTGAACTATGCTCTGCATTAAGACTGGAGTGAATGTGTGAACAAGGAAAGAAACCTGGAGATTCCCCTGCAAAAATCCACATGGATAGAGTGAGCAGATAACTGTTTATTATTGCACATAATCCAGCAGAACAACCGACAGAAAACTCTGGACAGTAGTACACAGATCGTAGTAAACAGCTTGCAAAATCTGTGATGAAAGTATTTTTGTGTGAAGAGTGAAAGGTATCTGCATCTTTGTAAGACCTGAAAAGTATAACACAAAAGTCAGTTTTGGAAGCATGCAGTTTGAGGTAAATCTGGTATTTTGCATCTAAGGAAATGAAATCCCTAAGGGGCTCTCTCTCTGTGTATATATATCCATATCTCAGTGCAATATGGATACAGTTATATGTCACATAAAAGCAAATCTACCTACTTTTCTCAGGTTACTAGGAGGAAAGCACATTACTGAGTGCATATCACATGCATAAAAAATGGGGGCGGGGGGAGGAGGGGAGGGAATTACCTTAGCACTGTTGAAAAATATCCATTTTTGTGCTTAATGATAAATAAAAGCCCCTCAGGTCTCTCAATGGAAATTGTCTTGGTGGTGAATAAAAGCAGTTGGCATATTGAAACTGCAGAGCTGGCAAGTGAATGCCAGCAAATGGAGATAAAATGTCAAAGGCAGCAGAGCCGGGGGTTTGCAATACATTTATATTTAAGGAAAGAAAAAAAAAAGAAAATAAGCAAATTGCTACTAAACTATGCTCTGTGGAAGTGTAGATGATGCTGCACAGCTTTCTCAGGACTGGTACAGCCACATGGCTTTTAGGAAAGGATCACATTCACTTCTCCCACACTTAATACCACGTATTTGCTACTGTGGCAATGTTCCTGAGCTGAATAAGGTTAAAAAATAGACTTGGTTCACAAAGAAAAGTACTGAATTATTCTCACTCTCTTGCGCCATAACTAGAGTAGATAAATTAGGCAGGTTTTTCCCCGTGTCTCCAGTGAGTGTAAACCCCTGTGTGTCTGCCACTCCTTCTCTGAAATCCTTTCAGATTGACCTTTGAAGCAGACCAGGCATCTGTTTTATTCTGTAACTAACATTTCCCCATTCTTTCCAGTCCAACAAGGTTTTCTCCCACCCAGTCCTGCGCTGTGGGACTTCAGGATACACAGAGGTGCACAATCAACTATAAATAACATCTCTGATTATCTTAAAAAGGGATAGAAAATACACATTGCTCTTAAAAGAAGGAAGAAACATGTCCAAGCACTCAGCCTCACACTAAACTTCATCTGTGCCAACTTTCTAAGCTCGCACTGCTAAGGATCAGAGCAGATCATGGTGGAAATGTCTCCTCCCAAAGGTCACTCCCTGTCACAGCTTTGGGAAAATCGGTGCAAATCGCCCAGGGCTCTCAGCCTTGCACACACGAGCAACAGCTACAACTGCCCCACTGTACTCTGCCACTGCTGGAAGCCTGGCTGCTGCGTATTTCTGAGCCCCACACCCAAACACACTGCAGTCACTCACATCCCTGCACCTTTTTTCTTTCAGGAATAAGGTAACCTCTCCCAGGATAGCCACCCTGCATCCTCTGGCTGGAAAGTCTGTTCATTGGGTGCAATGAGAGGCCAGGACCCCTCTGCAGCCTGGCAGGCAAGGGGAGTGCAAGGGGAGTACTGCAGGTGTGCGGAGGCATTTTCAGCAAGAACCTCCTTCTCACTGTAACTCACAACATCTTCAGAGCAAAAAGGGGTAAAGGGACAAATTCAACACACCCACCGCCTTTCCCGTTACAGCAGGAAGCCACCCACTGCAAGACACTTCTGTGCAGAGCATTGTTGGTGGCAGGAGAGCACTTGGGTGGTGCCTGGTCCCAAAAGAGGCCCCATCTCCACCCAGAGCACCCCCACAGGCACCAACAGCCTTGGATCCACCAGTCCCTCGCACCCCACCCTGCGGCCCCATCCGTGGTGCATCGGCCGCCATGGGCAGGACTCGGGTCACGCTTCAACAAGCCCAATTTCAACTTGCTCCCCCTCTCAGTCCTCCATACGTGGAAAATGATGCCAGGTGACAGGGGAAAGGAAACACTTTTTGTTCGTCCCTTTGGATGACTTCCAAGCACAGAGAGCAGCGTCGTCCACCCCGAGCCATGGCGTGGCTCTCATGAGTCATTCTGGCTGCTGTATGGCTTCATCTCCATGCCATGGATGACAATCTTTGGAAAATCTCTGACACCCAGTCAACCAAGGGAGTTACAAAACACATCGGTGTGCACGCATGACACCTTCTCACTCATTTTCCTACAGCTACAGATAAATCCCTCATCCCTGGCATGGCAGGACAGTTGATGGCTTTGGTGAGAATAATTTAAGGCAACTGCTATTTTATACAAAGAAGAGGAGACCACATTGCAGAAACCCTGGCTTTTCCTTGGTAGATTGTAGAGGCCAGCCACAGCCTGGGAGCAGGAAACTGAACTGATCTTCAGACACTCTTGTTTAAGGTTGATGTTTGCAGCGCAACCTTAGGATCTCAAGTCCTCCTCTTAGGTGTTTCCAGGTGGCTGAGCTTTAATCCCCGCCAAGGTCTGAGGTCTCCAGCAGCAGCAACGCCTGTCCCAGACACAGATAAATGGGGAAGTCAAGGGAGAGCAAAACACATGCCCAACACGTTACCACAGCTGTCTGCAAGGCTTTCACCTGTGCAGGCTGAGTGAGACTGAAAACATGACAGAAAGCAGTGCCCAGCAAAGCCGTTTTGCCCCCCAGGCAATGTCCTCACAGGGGCTTAGAGGTGTCTCTTGTGTTATCACTCACATGAGGCTTAAGGGTCAGGTTCAGCCTTGATGGCAGATTTTGTTTGAAATATTTGAGCCCAAGACAGAAGTCTCGTCCAAGCTCAGGACACTTTCCTGTCTGTAGGGGTACCACAGGCATGAGAAGCCTCACAAGATTTTGTTGCCACCAAATCCAAATGTAAAACCTTATCCCAATTCAAGTGGAAGACCTGAGCAAGCTCCAGTCTTACCAACATCTTGATTCATATTTATCTTTAGTAAAACAATTATGTAACAACTGCTGCAGAATTACTGGTGCAATCAGAGCTGCAGTTTTCACAGTTTCGTATTTCCTGTGTTCTTGCATCTTGCTGGTGTGAGTGCCAAGAAATACTATAATGCACAAGTTATCTGGGAGGAACCATGTTGAAACAGCAAATTGAACGTGTGTCTTGGAAGCATTTGCAGCATTTACGTAAACAAATTTCAAATTTAACATCACACACTCTTGCACTCTCACTCCATGAAACATGCCCATGTTACTGGGAAGGCAAAACTATATGGTGGGACTGTATCCCACCAATACAGTCTATGTTCTTAAGTTTGAGAAAAATCATGAAATTATGAAATAATTCCATGCAATAACTTTATGACACTTTATGAAAAGTGAGTCAATCTTAAAACATCCGGTGACATCTACAAATTAAGGATAAAATCTCATGCTGCTTCTTACCTTGTTCAAGAGGCTCATCATGTCAAAAAATGTACAAATAGGATGGCCAGACCAATGTTCAGTAAGATGACCATGCAGATCACAATTGTGTTAGGTCCCTGAAGGAAAAAAACAAAACAGAGTATTACACACCAGAGCTCCAGGGGTGGAGACAGACACAGCTTGATTCTGCTGTTCAAAAATACCACAATCACCTCCTCCTAATGCCCTGAAATCTGGCACTTAACAACCAGCCTGAATTTCAAACTAGTGGAATGTTTATCATATCCTAGTCATACTTCTTCCCTGAAAATTCATTTGGAGGAGGTTAAATCAGGCTTCTTTTGCAGCTAAATTAGATTCAAGGAGACCCTGACCACCAGAACGTGAACTGCTGATCTTATGTCAGGCTGCTCCTCCCAACTCCCTTCTGCATCCACCTTGCCTGTGTTTGTAAACTTGCCATTTTTAATATCATAGAATGCTTTGGTTTGAAAGGGGACCTTGAAGATCATCTATTTCCAAACCCCAACAGAAGAAGCCATGTGGGACTGCTGTAAATTCAGACCAAAGTATTTCCAAGCTGTGCTTTTCTAAAGTCACATTGGAATCATTCACATCCAAAGGGCTGCAAGATGGGACTCAGAGGGCTAATAAAATGTCTGGATTTCCAGCTGTATTTGCTAAGAGCAAAATTGAGTTTCAGTCACTATATTTTAAACCTGGGAAATTGGCTGGTGATTCAACACCACAGTTCAGCTCATAAGGTACCCCTACAGCAAAAATGTAAATATAACGGGTAACAGAGAAACACACTTGAGCTCTTCCTGTTGTTTTTCCCCCCCAGCTTTCACATCCAAGTTGGCTGGTAATAGGGTGGGAAAAGGTGAGAAAAGTTGATAAAATTAATTGGAAGATGCCTGGTTTTGCTCAAATTTTGACATATGACGTGTCTGAAAGCATATCTGCCCAGATAAAGAGAGGAGGTCAAAACAGGAGAGTTATGAATGTCAGGCAGGGCATCCAGGCAGGGCAGACTGGGAAGGCGGCAGGAGAGGAGGTAAGCAACACTCTCCTCCAGCAGGCTCTATGATCCTACAAGAGCATTTGGGCACCACTTGGCATCCAGTGCAGCCCCAGGCCCAGGGAGTCTGCATCCCTCTGAGTCCTGCCAGACCTCATGGGGAACAATAAAGGACAGGTAAAGGCGGCTCCCAGGAGGCTCCCAGGGATGCCCCACATCACCTCTTCACACTCCTCCGCCTTCTGTGCTGCCACCGCCGCCGCCTGGGCCGGGCCGCGCTTGACCCCTGCCTTGGGCTCCGTCCGGCCGGGTGCCGTGGCCTCAGTCTTCCTGTCGGCCGCGGGCTCAGCCCGGCCCACGGCCCTGCGCTCAGGGCTGGGGCGCTGCTGCGGCTCCTTGGGGCGAGGCGGCTCCGGCTTGGCCTCTGCCGCAACCGACGGCTTCTCATCCCGGCCCTGCGGAGGGCCAGGGGTGCCCCCCCGGCGCTGGGGCTCCCCCCGGGGCTCCGGGGAGGGCGGCTCGTTCTCGGGGAACTGCTCCTCCTCATAGTCCGTGGCGGGGGTGACCGGCGATGTCCGCACGGCGTAGCTGTGGTAGCCCTTGAAGAGCTCAACGTCGGGCTCGCGCGCCATGCGCTGCAGCGGCCCGATCTCCATCTGCTCCGCGGGACGGGCGCG
>VYXD01002038.1:0-25310 GCA_013397195.1 Hylia prasina | reverse complement strand
TTTTTTTTTTTGCGGGGGGGGGTTGGTTGTTGGGGTTTTTTTGTTTGGTTGGTTTTTATTTAACGTCTTGGCAATTCTGCCATGTGGCTTTCTGGGTGTCAAATAGCATGGTAACTTCACAGGATACACAGGATGACCAGTGTCATTGGGAAAGGCAGGGTCCCCAGATGATCTACATGCCATCCATCATGATAGGAGAAATATGTTTCTTATATATGGAACAGTATTGGAAGTTATACAGCCCTCTAGTCTGCCTTGAGCTCCACAACAGCAGCAAAATTACCTGGCACCACCACAAAAGGTGAATCAGGGCTTCAGTTTTCATTTTGGCCTCATCCTACACACTGACTTGTGAGATCCTAGCAACACTGCCTCACTTCAATTCTTCACCTACAATTAAATCTTTACTTCTTATTAACCCTACTGCACACTGCAGCCCAGCCTGGGTCAGGGGAATTCAGACAGAGCCTGACACCGAAGATATCCACCAAAATGCATCACCAAAGAACTGGGAATATCTTGTGGAATAACAACCCTCCACAGTGCTCAACAGTGCTAAGATGTGCTGGGGAGGGATCCTCACACATCACCGTGATGCTCAGAGCAAGTGAGAACAAGAAGAGCATCATGCTCCTCCTGTGCAGTGTGAGGTTGTGGAGCAGTTTCTTTGCAAGCAAAGCACCTGCTCTGGCCTCATTCTGCTGAAGCCCAGTGACGCTGGCAAGTGCAGATGTACAGGGCTTGCTCTGTGCTCCTCAATGACACAGACCCTGGAGGCGTCTCTGGCTGCCTTAAGGTCCCTCCCCTCATCTCCTCCGTCTCATGGACTGATGCAGACCTCAGTCTGGTTGGGAAATTTGGCTCGGTGCTCCTTTCCCTCTCAGAAGTCAAAGGTATGATTTGCACACTGTCTATGCAGGCAATGCCTCCACTCAGAGGGGCAGTGGGGAAAAGGAGGGCACTGATTTCAGCTGCTCTGCTCTGCCTGCACACTCCTGTCAATCAGCAGGTGACCCATTCAGGGCCATTTATTTCTGGCTGCAAGTGAGTTATTTGGAAGCCATTTCAACAGTTGTTCAGACTCCTCAAAATAGCCTGCCTGCAGCTCCAGGCTCCTTGCCCTCTCCTGATGCTTTCTTCTCCTCCTGAATAATTTACAACACAAAAAGCCCCAACTGCCTGGAAGGCATGCACTCACCTCCCCACCTTCATCTCCCAGCACATTTCAGCAAGGGTCTTGGCTTACATCCTTCTCTGAGTTACTAGAGATGACACTCTAACTGAAATTCAGGGCTCAACAGTTATTAAGGATAACTGCTTGCTGAGCAGGACTGCCTGTGCCAGATGCAGCTTGGTCAATCTGCCAGGAGAGCAGGGAGAAATACAGCTACCAAACACTGCTGAGCTCTCCTGGCTGTGTGAGCAGCAGCTCTCAGTCCTAGCAAAATCCAAGGCTGGACTACTGGCTGTTCCTGGATGGTGCAACCATGCGAGGTCTGTTCTTGTGCACTTTGGGAATTTAGAGGTCATAGAACAATAACATGTATCAGGAGCTTAGAAGGCCACTGAAAGAGGCCAGGACCCAAGTGAGGCCCTACATAACAGCAGCAAGAGGATCCAGCACCTGAGGAGCCAGGAGTGGAGGTCAGGCTGCCCCAAGTGTTTTACAGAAACTGTTTCAATTGTCTTATTCAATCGCCATGGGTGGAAAAATTAATCTAGCTAGATGTCCAAAACCTCCCCTCAGGAATTCCAGTTTCCTTTGTCTCTGTGCTATAAATAACCCAGTGTGCAGAGGGTGAATGTAGACCTGTGAGTGGCAGCTGGGGGGCTTATGTGAGGATCAAGTGATGTTTAGCCATTGTTAAATGAAGTGCCATGGGCTGGCTCACGCCCATGCTCGGGGGCTCTGTTGTTTCCCCACTCAAAGCCAGCTCAACAGGCCTTGCTGGGGAGGAAGAGGCATCCCTCCAGCACAGCATTTCCCCAGCTCATAGGTGCAGGACAAGGCAGGAGTACAGGGAACTGAGAAAAAGCTTGTCAGGATGACTCTCTCCAAGCAGGCACCAGCTGTTAGCTGTTCCCATTTCCCACTGTATGCCCTGTGCTGGGGTGTGGTACAGGAGATGCAGAGACACCGAAATCAGAGCAGGGGCAGGTGTCATGTTTTGCTGAGCACGAGTCAACCTTTGGCTTTTACTCCAGTTTTATGGCTGTGGTAGTCCCTTGTGATCTTGCCTCACACTCACTCCAGACAATAAATCCAGATAATAAGAAAGAGAGGAGGAAAATGTAGGCACTTGGAATTTTATTTTCTTCTCTGTTATTACTTTCCCACTCTGTAAAGGAAAAGTTTTCCAGGAAGAGCATAACTCTAGCTATCTCAGCCCAGGGAAAAGTAATGGCATTCACAATGCTGCTTCTAATATTACACTTCCCATCTACTAATCCTCAGTGCTTGGTCTCACAGAAGGAACCTCCCAAGTGTTTTCCCAGCCAAATAATTAGCAGTGATGCTAACAAATGAACAGAGAATTAGGGAAATAGTATTTTGTATTAGCTGCTTTCTTATAGGATATTACAGCCCCTAATTAGCAGAGTTTGATTGTTCTGAGGCCCCACAGGATATGGGTTTGAGAGTCAATGTGTAACACTGTTCCAAGAAAAAGCCACAAGGGATGTATTTACAGGAGAGCTGCAGATAGTCAGAGCTTGCTGCCTGTCCTGCCTGGTGTTTTGAGGGCTTTGCTGTATGTAAAAACATGAGAAGCTGAGAAACTGTGGGGTTTTCCTCCAGGCTATGGTAACACAGTGAGTAAAACGGTGGTGTAAGAGGACAGCAAATCGACCAGGGCAAGGGGCTGGCTGCAATTGAGCAAAAGAGGATTTAGGATAGACAGGAGGGCAACTTGTGGAGTTATTAAGTGGGTGAAGCACTTGAACAAATTCCCCATGGAAACTGCAAGACCCCTCTTGGAAGAAGCCTCTGATCCTACCTGGCTGGTAGAAGTCTGGGGAGAGCTCCCTGGCCATCATTCTGGCTATGCCTGATTCGTTGTTGGCTGCCTGAGCTGCCTGCTCAGACCCTTCAGCCTTGGCTTTGGCATGAGCCGTCCTGCAGAGAGAAGAGGGGAGAACAGTGAGCACCCTCTGAGCCAAGGTCATCCCAGCTCACACAAACCCTGGCTGGCACCAAAACTGGATCAGCCCATCTGGCATAACAGCACTCAGAATTTGCCCACATGACCCAAACACTACACTCAGGGAGAGAAAAGCAGATTTTCAACATGGAAGGGGCTCAGATGCTCAAGGGTAAGGTGGAAAGGCTGCACACAGGGAACAGGGCAGGTGTATTTGCAAAGGTGTGCATGTTCACACGTCGCAGTGAGGCAGCAGGCACTGCAGAATGGGCTCGTTGCTGTGCTGCTCAGGGGAATGACCAAGGCATCACACAGGCATCACACAGGCATGAACTCCTCTGTGTGTCATCAGCCCTGAGCTGCTGCACCTTGCCAGAGGCAGGGTGCCCCTGCTCAGCACACAAGGTGAGTTTTCCCCTCTCTCGTAGTTCTCCAGCAATGCCTTGTCCAGGGGCTCACTGCAGCCTGACGGGCTGATCTCTCCAGAGCTATTGTCTGCCTCTCAGCTTGGCTCTCTGAGTCCTCTCCACCCCTTCCCAGCACATCTCCTCCTTGCTCCACAGGCTGTGGGGGTTATTTTACTGGCCAGCTGTCATATTCCTCACATGCCTCATGCTCAGGGCCCTGTGATCTTCTTGCTAAAAGCAGGGCTGGCTTTACAGCCCAGCTGCTCACAGTCTGGGAAGGAGCCGACTTCAAACAGCACCGTTGCACCTTAAAAATAAGGGTGGGTGAAGCCAGTATATTCAGCTGCTTTGTTGCACTCAGGTCTCACCCAGAGCTGCCTTCCCCATGCTCTCACTGTCATATTTTCCGAGGCTCCCCTATTCCCTGTTTCACGTACAAATCCACATATTTTTGTGTGATAAGCAGTTAGCATTCCTCAAACACCAATTCACCCAAAATTACAACCGTTAGTGGGGTCTTAGGGTGTCTGATGAGCCCTTTCCAGATGCAGGTTGGTATCTGGTGATTTTTTAGGACAAAAAAGGAGGAAAGATGCAGTTCTCATTCCTGCAGTGAAAACACTCCAGAGGAATTTCTGGACTGTTAGTCATGAAATGAGGGTTGATTCCTTTCCACTAAACTGAGAGGCAGAAGGCAGAAAAGGCAAGCTGAAGTCTGAATACTCAACAGGTGCAATGAAAAGATGATAGAAATGCTGTTCTGAGACCCTTACAAGGGAGAAGATACACACATATGCCATTCTGAGTAGCTGCAGGGAAAGAACTAAAAGTAGGACATCAATCCCAACTGACACAGGCAACAGTGTGACTTGACAAGGGGCCAAAAACACTGTTCAGGGACCTGCGATAGGGAAGAGGGCGCAGAGCTGCTGTGGCTCAGCCTGTCCCTTCCTGGGATGACATCCCACTCTGCTGGAGCCATGATTCACCTCCCTGCCCACACTCACACGTTATCTCCCTGCTTTCTCTGCAGGTTGAGCTGCCTGGGATTGCAGTCATTCTTGGTCTTTTCCTCCAAAATTATTGCAGCTCCTGAAAAACCCAGAGACACGATGAGGCAGAAAACAGCATTTTTAGGCTGCTGCTTGCAAGCAGGGGGTCTGAGCCAGTTCTGAACAGAGAAAGCACCTCCTTTTTTGGTAGCATATAATCAGCGTGATTAATTCCACTATAATCTGGCAGGGGCCAAGGGGGATGTGTCTGTGCTCTCCATGCCTGGGGGATCAGAGTGGGCTGGGTGTGCTGTGCCTGGGGCACACAGCCTGCCTGGCGCCGGCCCCAGGGAAGAGGCTTGTGAAGGGAGGATCCAGCTCTTCATGCTGGCAGGACGTGCTCCAGGCCCTGCCTTTGTCCTGCTGCTCCTGGAGGATGAGATTCACCATCAAGAGATAAAATTCTCCCCTGCAGTTGCTCTCTGAGCCAGGCAGATGCTATCCTGACCAATTCCCAGCCAGACAATCAGCCAGCTGGCCCCAGCTGGGGGAGCTCCAGGCAGCTCCTGGCAAGTGCTTTCCTCAAAGTAGCTCCCAAAGAAGTAGTCTGGAAGTGCACTACATGTGGGGTCTGCTCTCACTAGTGAGGACAGAGCTGGACATGTCACCAAGTGGGTGCAGATGGCTCCTGCATGTTCAGCTCTCTCCCAGCACCTGGGGACAACACAAGAGAACAGCCTGGGGATGTTGGGGGTTGAGGAAGCTCCCAGTTATGCTTTTCTTCTGCAGGAGTTTTGCTTTCCTCCAGAGAAGCTGCTGGATGCTATTTCACTGTATTTCTTGCAGATGGAGAGATGGCAAGACCAAGAGGACCCAGCCTGGGTTGCAGAGGCTGCAATGAGGATGCTGTGGGTGGTGGGGAGCTGAGCCACCACTGTGAGACACCACGGCCCCAAGGGTAGCAGTGAGGGGTGTGAGGGCAGGGACACTCTGGGGCAGCTCCCAGGCTGCACACATGGAGTGGTGATAAGAAGCTGAGCAGTACAGCTTTGGCATCCTGCACTGCCCCACGGCAGCTCTCACTCTGTGGGACAGAGCTGACCTCTGCTCCTGTCCCCCTGCTTGCAAAGTCATCCAGAGATGTTTGATTTGGGGGGCCTGTGGTCAACACAGTTGCACTTTCAAATCTGGCAGCTCCAGCAGACCACACATCGTCCCTGTCGGCATCCCAGGAGAGCAGGCTGGCCCCAGCAGGGATGCTGATGCCCTGTGCTGGGTCCCTCTGTTGCTGAGATCATCCATCTGGCAGCAGCCAGGTGATGAACATTTGGCTTTCAGGGACATGGCGTGGTGTCTTAAGTTCACCTTCCCTGGTTGAGCCACACATGCCCAGGGCACCAAGGGATGCAGTGCTGCTTGCAGCCCTCCAAACAACCCACGCTGAGGGTTTAGCAGAACTGTGACAAAGCCCAGCCTAGAGGAAAGGGTCCAGCCATAACAATAACATCTAACTGGCCTCGAGTATCCCTGAATTTATTATTTATCCACGTGGCTGGCAGAACCTGGGAGCTCAGCTCAGAGGAAAACTTGGCCCGGGCAGCAAAGCAGGAGACAAACACCAGCCGCCCTGGGAGAGCCCAGTGCATGCAGCACAACAGCCTGTCCCATCCCACGGCCTGGGGTCTGCCAGGAGCAGGAGCTGAGGAAAGGAAAAGCCCAGGCAGGTCTGAGGGTGTCAGGTGATTTTCAAACCTCAGAAGTGAAACGTGCAAGAGGAAAAATTTCTTCCAAGGTTTAGATCTTCTCAAAAAGCAGAATGAGCTTTCACAAAAAGGAAATGCCAGCCTTGATAAATCTGATGCTATTCAGGCACACTTTAATCAGGGTCACACTTTTTTATTTACTGCTGTTGTGTTGTCAGCTCCCAGTAACTCTGCAGTAAACAGCCCCTGCAAAAACCAGCAGAGGAAAAAGTCTGGAGATAGAGGAGCTCAGCGGGAAACCGAAACACAGACCCAGGAGCTTTAGAGCAGCCAGCAGCAGAATCCAAAAGACCCTTTTTGAGACAGCACTGGAAAATGAGCCACAAACAATAAGCACATCCAGCTGGAGGAAATAAACACAAAGAGGGACCTTTACAAACCCACACCGGTGCTCCTGGTCTCCAAAGGCAACGATGCTGGGATGAGCGCTCCCCAACTGCACCCTGAGCCCTCTCCCTGGGCAGTGCTGTTAAAAATAGCTCCAGGGAATTCTTTGCAAGGAGGAGCAGCAGCTCGGAGCCGAGCTGAGGGGAGGCATGTGGGCAATGTCTGCAGCCCCTGTCCCAGCCCTGCTGCCACTGCCTCCTGGCTGGGTCACAGCGGCTGCCGGGCTTCACACCCCAGCAGGACGGGAGGGTGAAACGCATCTGCTGCTTTATTTGTTCCTCTGGCATGGCTCTAATGCTCTAATCGTTTTTTGTACTAGTGCAGGACAGAGCACCACTCCTGTCCTTCCTGGCCATCTCCCAGAAACACTGGCTGAACCATTCCTCCAAATGCTGTTAAAATCCCCCATGGACACACGAGCCACAGCTGAGCACTGCGCTAACAGGTGAGGCCCAAACCCAGCCAGCACGCCCGTCTCTTTGGACAGTTTATGTGGTTTTGCACATCCACATTGGATTAGACTGCAAATGAAACTGGAATTAGCAGGGAATACTGCAAATACCAGACAGGGCTAGGGTGCCTGAAGATGCAGCAATGACCTTGCAGCTAGAAATAGGGAAAGAGTTCAGCTCTCTGCCCTCACATTTGCTTATTGGGAGAATGTCAGACCTGTCCAGCACTGTCCCTCCTTCTCCTGTTCATTCAGCAAACCCTGGGCAAGGACCAACTGAACACCCCTCTAACCCAACCCATTCTATGATTCTTGCCATCCTTGGTATTAGGAGCTGTCTAGAAGACCATTAAGCAAAAGTAATTCACAAGTCAGTTCTAGGAAGAGAGTCTTCTGCTGAACTCCCTTCTCCTGGAAACTGGCTTTTCCGCTCCCAGCCAGACCTCTGCTCCAGCTTCCAGCAGCAATCGTTTTGTCCTCCTGAAGAAACTTAAAATAATTGTTTGCCTTGGCAGGAATGTTTGCAGCACTCAGAAGAGATCAAGGGAAAGCTGAAGAAGTGTTTTTTTAACGGCAACACAGTCCCTTCTGTGTTCACATTGTGAAGGGCAAGAGGATACAGACCTGACCAGCACACACCTGGCCTGGGGCTGCATGACATTTAAAGGTCCCTTCCAGAATTCTATGATTCTACATCCTGACTAAGATAGAACGTTCCGGCTTCTCCATTTGACACACCATCTTCATACTTGTGCCACCTCTCTAGCTGGAGCATCCCCTTCCTCCTGCTCAGTCCCAATCCATCTCCTTTGTATCTCTTCCTCTGCCTCCACATGCACACAGATACCAGCAAAACTCTGCTACCCTCATTTGCCTGTGACCAGCCCACGGGACTGAATATCCCTCTTCAGTCCACCTCTCACTCCACTTTCCCTGCTCAGTCAAACTCATCTGTCTCATTCCACGGGTGTCCTGCCCTGACAGACAGCTGTACCATTCATGTTCCTTTTGCTGTTTTTGCTCCATCACTCACATGCTTGTACCCACTCCACCTCCACTCTAACACCCCTGGGGTGCATGAGCCTTTGCTGCTTTATAATACAGGCTCTGCCCCTGCAAGGTGTGATCTAAATTGTGAAATAAGCATAAATCAACACAGTTTGCATCCTAAAGGAAACACCTCCATACTACTGAAGCAGAAAGCCAAAAAGAGAAACCATCCTGATCTTGCAGAGCAGCTCATGAGATGCCTCAGGCTCTTCCCTCTCAGTACCAGGACTTACACAGAAGTGATAGCACTTTGTACATGCTCAGGCTACTTGGCTGGATAAATCAGACCTTTTCTCCTTCATTCCACAGAAAGGGCATGACCAGACCATTCAGCCCAGAGAAAAGCATCCTTTTCTGCACAGTGCTTTAGGAGCACAGGCCTGGCAGAACTCCCTGCCACCTAACGAGCTCAGCCTTTATGATTAGTTGGTGAATTTTTAAAATACCGAAATGTTATCCTTAGCTCTAAATAGCTCTGAGCCACTTGCATCTTTCACTGAGGGATACTTCCCCTTGGAACAGTTAAAGTAATATTAATCTTTCAGCAGACAGATCTGCAGCTGTCTCCAATAAGATGACAACCTACTCATCCCAGCCCCACGTCCAGGAGGATCTGCTCCATCAGTCTCTGCCAGCCCGAGGGCCCCGGGAGCCGAGCGGGACCCACCAGGGCCTGGCTGTGCCAGCCCACACGGGAGCCCAAGGGCTGTGAGGGGCCCGTGGGCTGCTCTCTGTTTCCCCCACAGTCCCAGGATGCAGCCAGCAGCTGCCCAGAGCAGCTCCAAAAGGAGTGGAGCAAGCCAGAGCCTGCCGCTCAAAGGGCTGCTGGCACCAGGATGACACCCTGGCCCAGGGACACTGCACCAAGGGCAGGACAGGCAGCTCCTGGTCCTGCTGGAGCCTGTCCTGCCAGCACAGCCAGGCTGGGAGCAGCCTGTCAGAGCATCCACAGAAATATTTTTGGGAAGAGGGGGATTTGCAGCTGCCAGCTGGACCCTCTCCTTCTCCCCCTGGTTTTCAGGGCCACTCTGCTGCTCTGTGTGCAGACTGAGGTGGAACCCCGAGGAGCAGGGGCAGGTTCCTCAGAGGAGCACAGCCTTGGGGCTGTTCCCAAATGCCAGTGATTTATTCCAGCTTCCAGGACATCATTACCAAAGGGGCTCAGCAAATGCCCTGGGGACCCTGATTTAATTAGGTACTACTGCAAGGTGAAAGGAGCTGGGTTATCCCACTGACTGGTGCACCAAAACATCTTTCCAGCACATATGCAACCAGGGTCCTTCAGCTTTCCATCCCCAGTGTGCTCCTGCCCCCCTGCCTGTACCTGCACTGAGTGAGCAGAGGCTGCTCTCTGCCCTGCCCTTGGAATTCCCACTTCCAAGACCAGGGATGCAGCAGACAGTTGTTTTGAGGGAGCCCAGCTGACCCAGGAGCTCCTGCCCAGCCCCAGGCTCTGCCAAACAGACAGCATCCATAAGAGGAGTGTGTTTTACCATATTGCCAGATCCACCAGCATTAAAATTGGTCAGAAAGTCTATGTTTTCACTCTTAAGACTGTTGGTTTTTTTCAACCAAGTTTTAGCAACTTCTAAATCAAATGTTTTTCAGATTTCAGCAATTCAAACCAAAAGAGTGAGGAACTGCTGCACCTGTTTTGTGGGGTTTTTCCCCCAGTCAAAAAAAGAAAAGTGGAGATTTTTTTTAGGAAATGAAGGTGTATTTCTTAAAATAGTGTACTTGACCCAAACCCCAATTACTTATCAAAATTTAAAGTAGGAACATTTTTCTCCTAGTCCTGTAGGTCTCTTGAGTTGATGTGCACAGATCTGAGGTCCAGGAAAAAGAAGAGAGGGAGCTGTGAGGGCACTCAGCCCATGTTCCACTCTTCAGTGCCTGCAGCTCCCATGCACCTGTACCCAAGGCTGCTGAGAGTACCCAGGCAGATGGGACACCAGGTCCCTGCCAGCCTCACTGAACCATCATCAGGCTTTGCAGGAGCAAAATGAAAAATCTTGGACTGAGAAAGCCAAAGGGCTCTGGCCGAGCACCAGGATAAGCTGAAAAAAATGCCCCTCCTCCAGGAGAAAGGAGGGTTTCTGCATCTCAGGCTTTCTGTTTAAATCAGACATTTTACTTAAATATTATTTCTTTTTCAAGATAAGGCTATTTCACATTCCACTGAAATGATGATAACCTCTGAGCAAAGCATGATTGAATTCAATGATTTCAAAGCCCAGCTCCCTGCCTGCTGATTGCAAGCATTTGGATGGGAGTCAGAGGCCTCTTGTTCCACGCAGCAGCAGATCAATTGAAGAGATGCTATCATTCTCCACAGTCATTTTTTGCAGAATAAAGTCACACTTCATTTTTCCCTTTCTGTGTTTGTAAGCTGTTGAGATAAGGATTTCCCAGAAAGTCGGAATGAACAGCCCATTAATTCCACTTTCTCTGCCTGGCTGGCTATCTGAATTGTACCCATCCCTAGGGCTGACATCCTGCCATCCCATCTCTGCTGCTCTTGAGGGGAGCCCTGCAAGACAGAGCTTGGCTTGCCTCAACCCTGATAACCCAGGAAGCCCTGGAGAAAGCTGTGTGCTGTCCAGCAGATGCCTTCTCCTTGGAGCTACTGAAAGTGCACGTTCCCTCTTACCCTAATAAGGCATGAAAGTGCCTGAGGAAATTCATGTGAGGTGGGTGGAAAACAGATAAAGCCGTGCACCTCCTCCAGAGTCAGAGCACATCCCGTGTAAGGAGCATGGTGGGCCAAAAATGTGTCAGTGCTGGAACTGCAGCCAGCCTGGATGAGGCTGTTCTGGGAGAGGGCTGGAAGAAGGGGGTGAAGGCATCACACCATCACTCACCCAATGACACTGAATCCCTCCAGCCCACAAAGCCTCACACACAGCCCCTCTTTGTGGGGGGACCCACAGCTGGCATGGGGTCTGATCCTGGCTCTGGACCCCAGCACTGGGGCTTGCTCATGGCCACACTGGATCAGGAACAGAGAAGAGCCCACCCAGGCCCTACACCCTTTCCCTGCATGGCTCCAGTGGATGGGTGGAATGAGGATTAGGCAGAGGTTTGAAAATAGCAATATTTCAGCAGAGCTGGAGACTGCGGTGCCACAGAGAGAGTGGGAGAGTCCCAGCCCTGGGCTCTGGCTGGTGCAGAAATAGATGCCAGCATCTGGGTTTCTGTTTACCAAGGGTGATGAAACAGGATTATCCTCTTTATAAACACACCGAGCTCTGTGAGAAACATCTTCACTGGGACAGCAGGACTGAGGAGAGTCCCCTCAATGCTGTGTCCTGGCACTCAGCTATAGCAGGGAGCCATGTGGCTGCTCTTGTTTCTCCCTGTCCACGTGCACACTGACTCTCTGAGCCCTGTCCATGGAAGCACCAAGATGCAGATTCCCATTATGGGGGCTGTGTGGCAGCCAGAATTCCTGGAGCAGCCAGAATACCCAGCCATGAAGGAGCTGTGCTCAGCTCAGACCACTTCACTGCCTCCAGGTGTGGTTGTAGCTTGCTAGGAGTGACCCTTCCACTGCACCCCATGGGGAGGTGGGGGCAGTCCTTGGCCCCCCCTGTGCCTCCATGCACTTGTCATTTAAGCCCCATGAGAGCTCAGGCTGTGACATCTGTGATCTTTGGTGTCTGATCAGACAGCTGCAGAAATGCTGCTCCCAACTGTTGTGTCCCTCCCTGGCAAAGGGCAGCCAATAACCCACCGAGGGCTGGGAAAAGCTCTGGCATCTCCTGCCTGCTGCTGCTGCCTCTGAATTACACACCCATCCATCACACTGGGAGGTGTGGAGTCCTGGAGCAGAGAAATTGTGAGGCTGGGAGAGCACAGGAGGATCAGCTGCTCCCTCCTGTCCTGGCAGGGGCTGTCCTAAGCCACGGCTGCTGCTGCCCACTCTCACAGGGTGGCCATGAGCATCCTGCCCTCCTCCAGCTTTAGACCTAAAGGTCTGGGAATGTGCTGAACTCTTGAGGCGTCTAATGCCTGTGCCTCTGGCTAAAAGTACATTTTAAAAAAACCTTTTGCTTTTTCAGAACAAACCCCAAGTCTGATTCAACAGACCTAAAATCCCAGGTCTGAAATCTGGCCTGAGGAGAAGCTGAGCTGTGCTGTCAGCCCCAGGAGCGCCAAGGCCACCGTGGCCACCAGCCCAGCACTGCACTGGACACAAACCATGCCTCACAAAAGAGGTGCCTCAGGAAGTTGTCCCTTTGGTTGCCCACTTTCCCCACCAGCAGCTTAAAACCCCCAAGAGCAGTGGGGACAAGGGCAGAGCAGTGCCAAATAAAGCACCTTCCGAGTGGGAGCGCGCAGCCGAGCCCCAGCGGCGTGGGCTGCCCCAGCCCCGGCTCTCAGCTGTCACACTCAGGCCACGCTGATAAAGCCCTGCTCTGCCTGCCCTTATTTAGTCAGGAGCCTCTGCTGACTCCAGCGATTTTGGGACGTCATTTGCACCACACAGCCGCGTTCCCCAAGGAGACGCTCGCTGCTGCCCGGCCACGCAGCCTGGAAATGCTGAGCACAGGGAGACAGCGGCGACGCTGCGGGAATGCGGCCAGGCAGAAGAGGCTTGGAAAGTGATACAGGAGCTGTCAAGTGCTCTTGTTATTTGAAGGGAGAACTAAGATGTGGCCCAAAGTCATGGGTATGGATAGAAAACCAACTTGGGCTTCAAAAGCAGGCAGCAGCTCACACTGTGAGCAATGCCCATGTGCTGGTGGGCAGGGAAGCCACATCAATGTAATGCCTGGAGCTCTGTTGTGCTTCCACAGCACCCAGGCTCACCCTAATGAGCAAACCCCACTGAATCAGGAATTGATGCCCCACATTTCAGAACACAATCTAGAAATTCCTACAGGTATCTGCTGATATTACATTAAAACAAAAATAAATCCAAAATGTGTTCACTCGTAGTTGTACTCTCCAGGTATAAACTACCCAGGGGCTACAGGGCCAGAACACGAGGACGAACTGGTGAAGCATAGCAGCCATTACAGCCTCAAGTATCTTGCTTTCCTGTTGATTCAGTGACATCCAGCAGATGTATCTCAGTTGTTCCTGCCAGGACGTGCACCCTTGAAAGGATCTCGGAGCTTGGCCAGACCCGTGCCTTGCAGGACACATGGCCAAGTCCCTCCATTGATTTTGGTCCAAGTCACTGGGAAGCACAACCATGTGCAGAAGCAGACCATGTCAGATACTGCTGCAATGGGACAGAGGCAGGATTTGCAGCATTTACACTCATTTTGTCCTTAAAAAGCACCAGAGAGAAGGAAAACCCCTGTAAAAGCTGCCCAGCTACTGAGCACACAGTAGGTTTCAAAAATCAAAGGTTCCCCCTGCAGAGAGTCCTGCTCTTCCTCTTACTTTCTTTTACTTTATTTTCATCTGTTCTGAAGGGATGAAAGCCAACCATTTTCATGGTGCTTCTCCCTGTATTCTGTGGGACCATCCTCCCCATTTGACAGGCAAACACACTGCTCCCCAGGCACAAGGAGCATCAAGTACCCGGGGTACAAAGCCCCCTATTCTGTACCAGCCCATGTGCCCAGAAAGCTGCAGGGCAGCTGTTCCACACCTCAGCATGGCTTTGAACCAGCTCACTCATGGCCTTGGTGGTGGCTGTCCCCTCCTCACAGTCCTCCAGCCAGTTTGTCTACTTCAGCTGCCGGGAGGTGAAGCCCCAGCTGTGATCCCAGGCTCTCCCTGTGCTTCCCATCCACACCAACGTTTTTTCTAAGGACTCCCCAGTCAGGATGGAGGGTGGGAAAGGGCAGATTGGAGGGACACAGCAGGTGCCTTCACCTGCACTGCAGGAACAGCCGTGTCCCAGCTCTGACAGGAGTCCCTTGGGATCACAGCAGGACAAGTCCTGCAGCACCAGCAGTACAGGGCAGGGTTAATGAACACCACATGGTGTGTGCTGTGTTAACCCCACATCCATCCCTGGCTACCCCTGGGCAGGAGTAAAGCCATGTCTGCCAGCTGCCACAGAGGCTGCATTCCAAGATGACTTTTCTCCTGAGTGAGGATTCACACTCCAGCTTCCATCAACTCCATCCCTCTGGCTGATCCCCAGAGCTGCTGAGAGAAGTGCTCAGGGTTTTTACCCAACATCCCAGCTGCACCACTGGGCTTTGCATGGGGTGAAGCTGGCTGACCTGGATGGGCTGCTCAGGACAGCACTGCCCCATGCCAGATGATTTCCACTGAAAAAATGAAAAACAGAGCTGTTCTCTCAGCTGACACTGAGATGATGTCCTCAGCTTCTTGCACAACTGAGAAAGCAGCTGGATTGCCAAGCCAGAAGGATTCAAGAGGGAGCTGAGGAGGCCAAGGCAGTGCTGCTGGGGCAGCAGAGGCACTGGGACAGGCAGTAGCTGCCTCTGCCCACAGCCCTGGCAGGAACACACAAAGTGAAACGGCAGGTGAGACAGGAGCTGTGAATCAGCCTGGTGCCTCAGACACCCTGGGAGCAGAGCATGGGGCAGGGGAGGTTTAGTGACTGCCCTGCCCATTGTCCCTGGCTGTCACTGCTCTCCTGCCCAAAGTTCACAGACAGGGCTGCTCAGAGCCCCCAGCCCAGAGCTCAGCACGTGCCTGGGATTCCTGCAGTGCAACTGGCCCGGCCAGCGTCCAGCGCTTGGGCTTGTTTTCCTTGGAATTTCTATCCCTAAAGAGCCTTTTATGGCGCAAAAGGGAGAAATCATCTGGCCTTCTCCTGGTATTTCACCCCCAGACAGCAGGATGTTACAACAGTTTAGTTCTGCAAGGGGCTCCCCAGAGTGCCACAAGCAAACGAAACTCAAACATCCATGTACAACAGCACAGGTGTGCAGAGGTAGCTGGGAATTTGCACAGCCCACCTGCTGTGTCCTGATAATTAGTGCCTAGTAATAATCTTACATGCAGAAATGTCATCTCTTTCCCCCAGGAAAGGATAGGTGTAGCCTCAAAGGCATTTTTCTGAGTAAGAGAAATCTGAGGAGAAACGTAAATGCTCAATCTAGAAAGCTCCACCTCACAGTTATGAGCCCAGGCAATGCTAATGATAGTGCAGCCCTTTAAATTGTAATAATCCATTTTCACAATCTGTCTGCAATTACTCTGCCCTGGGTTTGGAAACTGAGGCAAGGTTCAGGGCCAAAGCAAAATTTGATGGCAGAGCTGGAGTTTAAACTAAGGACCTTCTCCAGAAAAAATTATGTAGATTTACTCTCTACCCCAAATCTGAGGTGAAAGGAGGAGGGAGGGAAGCACCAGTTGGATTTACAAAAGGCATCAGGTAGAGAGAGCAGCTCTGCCCTGAGCAAGATACAGCAGGAATAAACACTGATGGCAACACTGAGTTATAGTTTACAGGACAGGCAGCATGAATTCCCCTCTCCCAGCGGGTCCAGCTCAGCTGGAAGCTGCTGCAGGAACAGGACTGGGGTTCCACACTGCCAGTGAGCACAACAATCCCTTCCCTGCCCTGCAGCCACACCACTGCAGAGTCTGCTGGCTGAGGACTCCCTGGAGGAAACCAGCTTCCACATCTTATTTCCTCCAGCTCCAAGGTTTCCTTAATAGGAAATTATTCCCCAGCTGCACTGGGGAGGGATGCAGTCCCCCGCCAGGGCAGCGGGCACATTCCAGCCCCTGACTGAAAACACTGCAGAGCCGCTTTTGATCCAAAGTGTAAATAGTGTATAATAAAAAGAGGTTTGTGTAAACCAGCCAAGCTCTCTGGGAGCAGTGTTTGCAGCTCCAGCCTCCTTATTCACGCCGTGGCCACACGCTTTTCCCGGGCACGGCAAAGCCGGTGTCGGGCTGAGCCTGCCCTGCCAGAAGGATCCAGGGCCCCACGCCACCCCAGCCTGTTATTTTTATCCTAGCTGGCCCTGCATGGAGCTTCACTTGCAATCCTGCTGCGTTTTCTCCACCAGTCCCTTAGGCAACTGGGGTTTTTTTAAAAAAATCAATCATGCTCCCCAAAAGTTTGGAGAAGAAATGGCCACCAGGAGAGTAAAGTGAGGGGTTCTCTAAGGAGTGGAATGGGGTTTGGGAGTAGGTGTCCTCCTTGTTTATTTCCCTGCTCCGCTTGATAACGAAGTAACTGATAATTAAACAGGAATTAAAAGGAGTGAGACAAGACAGCCATGGAGTCACAACCACTGCCCAGCAGCTGAGCAAAGCCTGCACAGGGTGAGACTTTCTTGGTGAGGTCAGGTGAAACCTCAAGGACTGTTACAACCACTTTTCCCTCAGGAAGAGGAGTGAAGGCTCCAACCCTGCCCCCCAGACCTCTGCTCTCTGCCAGGTTGGCTCTGACACTGGCAGGAATGCTGCAGGAGGAGTGTGCTGCCAACACAGCTAAGACACAGGCAGATATGCACAAGAGGAGGGGAATTTCCCTTGCCCTTTCCAGGCAGACCCTGAAGCCACTCTTATTTCCTCTCCCCTCCATCCCAGGAGGGACAGCGGAGCAATTACACTCAGCTGCTAAAACTGACAACCCTAATGCATCCCACAAACTTCCCCCAGAGCCACACTGGGGGCTCTCGGGCCAAACTGTGATCTGCTGCAATCCCAATTTGTCTGGGACATGTCTGGCTGCTCATGAGCCCGTTGGATTTATCACCATCAAACCCTCTGTTTCTCATGCTGCCCCATGAATGCCCAGTGGCTCTGACAGCCTGGCACAGCACCAGGATGCTTTCCACCCTGCTGAGTGCCAGGGCGGGTAACAATTCCTGCTGTCCAGCACCTCCCCTCTGGAGCGGGGCCGCAGGGGGCAGGAGAGGGGATGAGAAAAAGGACAGCTCCTGAACACATGGGATAGGGACCATCACCACGGGAACCACGGCGGAGCTGCGAGCACCCACCTGGACGCCGCAATCTCTGACTTCTGCCGGGCGATGGCCGCGGCCCTCTGAGCCCCCTCCACGCTCCTGTCCACTTTCTGCCGGATCTTGGCGCTCTTGAGGGGTAGCACACGCTTCTTCATGCCCTTGACCAGGACGTTGTGGCGGTACTTGCCCTCCTCCTTCTTGCCGTCGGGCAGCGTGGTGCAGCCGTAGCCGTGCCGCAGGTTGTCCAGCCATTCACCCTCGTACTTGAGCCCGCTGGAGCGCTCGCTGACGCCGAAGCCGGCGCGTTTGTCGTTCTTCCACTCGCCCATGTAGGTCTCCGTGGTGGTGGCGTCGATGTCGGACTCGAAGGGAGTGTATTCCTCGCCCTCGGCGCCCTCGCCCAGGCTGACGGTGGAGGTGGCGTCGCTGGCAGCCGAGCTGATCCCGCTCTCGCTCTTGAGGAAGCTGACGCGGCTCTTCTGGCTGGCCAGGGACGACTTGGACTCGGACTTCTTCAGCTTGCCCAGCAAGGAGCCCCTGCGGAAGAGCCCCCCTTTCTTGGGCTTGCCGGCCTCCGCGTCCGCGTAGAGGCTGAGAGCGAAGCCGCCGCGGGTGATGGTGGGCGACAGGGGCAGGCTCTCGGGGTTGGCAGCGGGCGAGTCCTGCTGGGGCAGGGTGCCGTTGCTGTGCTCGCTGCGCAGCGAGGACAGCGACGTGCGCAGCGGGGAGCGCACCACCGAGGCCATGCCGTAGGGCACGCTCTGCCGCACGCCGTAGCCGTGCCGCATCCCGTTGGTGAACTGGCCCTGGTACGTGCCTGCGGGAGACAAGACGGGCAGCGTGAAAAGGCAGCTCGGTGCCGGGACAGCGAGGGGAGGTGAGCCCGGGGGCTGCGCTGACCCCGGCTCCAGCGGTGCTCGCCTGCATGCTAAAGCATTAGTGCAAAGGGAGCAGAGAACACCAGCCCGAGAGCCTGCGCTGGCGGGTGACGGCTCCTTGCAAAGGGACTGAGGCACCAGGGACACTTTGCAAACCCAAGGCCACTTACTGTACAGGATCTGGATTGTCATCCAGAGAAGGGAGCGGGAGGCAGCCCCCAAGGGTGGAGTTTGGGCTGTGCAGAGGGTGGCATGTGAGCTGCAGTGGCACATCTCTCCTTAGCTTGGTGACAGTCCCTTTCAGCCTGTTCTGCAGTCTGTCACTTGCAGGCTGCCAGGACCAGTTCTAGACCCCCGAGTCAGGATCCCACATGTCCACTGACCGCCCTGGTACCTGGTACGCATCTCCTTGTGGCTGACACATGGCTTCTCTGAGTTCACAAGATCAAGGCTTGTGACACACTGCACAAAGGAGCAGATGGGCAAAAAAAGGAGAGAAGCAGCTCTGTGTGGGGTTCCTGCAGCTTTGCCCCATAAAGCACCACCCCACCACTCTCCTCCAGACTCAGCTCAAGAGAGCAGGTGGTGCCATATGATGGCAGACACAGATGGGATCGAGCTCACCATGTCCAGGGCTGCACCTTGGGTACAGGACCCTGCTAAGAACCAGCAGGACTTTGGCAGTGACACCTTGAAGGATTGGGACACTGCTCCTCTCCAGACCCCCTGATCCCAAAGGTGAGCACATTTGCAGGCTCCAGCAGAGTGGAGACTCCCACTCTGACTTTTCTCACCAGGATGTCAAGAGACTTAAATTAGCTGCATCAGAGGCCCTGCAACAAGAGCTCCTGGGAAGGGCAGGGGGCTGGCGGGGCAGCAGGCAGTGGCTCTGACAGCCTGGGATGAGCCATCTTCCCAGCCTGGCTCTCATCAGTCTATGGATGCAGTTGCCTCAGAAACCAGCAAACCACCCAAAACAAAGGCAGCATTTCGCTCTGCTCCTGGCATTGCAGGACCTGGAATGGGCCACCCCAGACCAGCAGCCTGTGGAACAGAGGCTGCCAGCAGCTCCCTCAGCCTGGGGCACAGGCAGAGAGTGATGGGGGAGCACAAGCACCTTTGGAAAGGCCACTCTATTCCTCTACTCTCCCAGGTGCTGCTTCCTGTAAGTGAAGAGTCAGTTGTGCTGGGGGTGTTTTCACACACGTCTGTCCCAAACCTGGTTTGCAAAATTAGTGATCTACCAGAAAACACATGATTTTGGGAGAGGAGGCACTCCCATGGTCCTGGGGAGGCTCAGCCAGGGCTGGGCTGAGATGGAAGGGGATGACCCATCTTCAAGGCATTGATCTCCCCCCTCAGACACTATTACTGAGCCCAGGGATGACCCTGTCCCCCAAGGACCAAATCCAGTTCCTTCTTTGGTGATCGTGGGAGTGCATATTTTACAGTCTCCCAGGCCACTTCTGCAGCATAATCTCTCCTCCCAAGCTTCAGGTTTCGTTGAAATCCTCTTTGGACCTGCCTGTGGAGTGTTAACTTACAGTGCTGAGGGCCAGGAAAGACAAGAAGTGCCCGAGTGAGCAGCAGCTGCTGCCCTGGGTGAGCTGCCCCCGGCCAGCCCCTGCCCACCCTGCGCCACAGCAGATTATGGGGTCCCTGTAAACAGTTGGTGCCCCCTACAAAAACATAGGGGTTCACGTAGTACATGGCATCTGCAAACTGCATCCAGCCACGGGAAGCCAGCCGCCAGAGCAAGGGGCCATTTTCCATTTTCTTGGATGAATCTGAAGCTCTTCTAGGGAAAAATAAGGAAAAATCAGCACGGGTCTGAGCACGAGTCAGGAATCACGGACCGTCACTGGAGATCCCAGGCATCTGGGCATGTTCCTCACCATGTTCCCAAATCCTCCATAAAATGGTGATGAGTCTTCCTAGTGAAGTTATAGAGACTCTCACAGTGCCCCCATGTCCCTCCCCAGTGAGGTCAGTGCTCCATCCCACCCGCCCAGCCAGCGAGCAGGGCTGACACATGATCAGGGTGACATTGGAGACCTTCTCCTAGGATGGGAACAACTTCACACGTATCAGGCTGCAGCTGGTAATGCCGCCATGTTAATTCCCTGGAAAAGGAACTCTGGAAAAGTCTTGCAGGTTAAAGAGGTTCAGCCACTCCTCAGGGGTCAGGTCAGAGCAGCTGCTGCGCTCCACCAAATCCCCAGCCCCCTCTGTCCCTCTCAACAGCTCCAGAGCCATTGGGTGGGAAAAGCCACGTGGCACAGTGGGTCTCCAGGGAGCAGGGATGGAGTGCCACCTCAACGAGGGTTCAGCACCAACCCTGCAGGCTGCTCTCTGCTCCCTGATCTCAGCCCGTTCAGCACAACCAACATCGTCCCTGTGACCAGAGCTGCCAACCCCGCCTGGATGAACGGAGGGCACTGACACAGTGCTGCCCACGGCTGCCCAGCCAGGGCAGGGTGAGCAGGCACTGCCATGTCCCTGTCGTGCTGCCATTCCCTGCCCAGCTGAGGCTCTGTGCCAGGGCAGGGCCATAAAGCAGCCCTGGAGCAGAGCCAGGGGCTGCAGGGAGCGGCTGCAGGCGCCAGCCCCGTGCGTCAGGGCACGCAAGGTCTGAGCAGAGCCAAGCCCTGCCTCACCAACACGGCCCAGTGCAGTCACTTCAACAGCAAGTGGGGCTGTGCAAAGCCTCTCTGCAGCAGGGCTGCACGACCCCAAGCCACCACCACAGCCCAGTACCAGCACAGCCTGGGCAAGGGGGGCTGGGCAGCACACAGAGCTGTCAGCCAGGCTGCTGCGAGCTCACGCGCGTCTGAGGCTCTGCAAAAAATTATTAAAAAGCAATGGATGTAGAACAAATAAATCTCTCTTTAGGATAGGGAGCCTACTTCCCAGCCCTGCTGATTCATCAGGGCAGTGGGACAGAGACTCCTCATCTCATCAGGGTATGATTAGTGGGGGACAGGGGCCCAATAATCCTTTATTGGCTGCATTTTTTTTTGCCCGAATGACAAAAACCACTGGCTCCTCTTCAGCTCCCAGGAATGCAATTCATCACCTCTGCATAGCCCCAACCAAAAGCAGGTGATACTGCCTGGGTAACTTCATAGGATGGGATGGATTAAATTGTGGGATCAATGGAGATGACATCCCTGCAGCCTTCACCTCCAAACACTCCAAGGGGGTGGGAGCACCCTCTGCTTCACCCCAGCAGCAGGATGAGATGGTGCATGGCTGCATCCAATGCAAAAGCTTCAGCTCCAAGTGCCCTCCAGCCCAGCAGCAAGATCCCATCACCAGCAGTGACACACTTCCCCTTCCCAGCCTGTCTCAAGGTCCCATATAATTAGTGATGAATGTAAATAATACAAACAACCATGTAAATAATGCAAACAGCTCAAATCACATCCCTGCCCTACAGTCCCCCTGCTGTCACCCAGATACTGCGATGACAGGCAGGTTAGGACTCAGTGTAAGTGCTCAGGGACATTTAAATGATGCACATCAGCATGTGCAGGACAGGCCAGCAAAAACAGAGTGCTGCCAGCAGTACTGTCTGATGGGTTCTGCTGGAAAAGAAAGGCAAAGAAAACTACATAGAGGGGTAAAAAATTCACTCTATTAATTCATGGGTCACACTCAGCCAGGCAGGAGCTTTGCCAGAGGCAGCAGATGAAAGCCAGCACCATCGTGGCTCTCCCAGGCCCCTTTCCTCCTTTCCCAGCCACAATCCCATGGATGCTGCTCCTTCTGTCTTGGTCCAGGCCCCTTTCCACTGCACCTGCCCTGCCACAGGAAGGAGTTGTGCTGCTCCGCATCACCCATTTCATCTCCCCAGTAGAGCACTTCTGTGTTTCTTTTCCCCTTTTCTGTTGGTCTTGTGGTCACTGACTGGTCTAATTGTTTCCCTGTGGCTAATTGACACCATTGTTTTCCTTAGCACCCCAGAGAACAAATTGCAATATCAAAAATGAATTGGTTTTAGGCGATGGCAAGTGAGGTTTTTTCCCCCCATACGGATACATACAAGCAGTTATTTGTACACCAAAGACAGGCTTTGGGCTGGATCATGGGTATACAGCACACTTCACCATCAGCAGTGAGATTTTTCCTGCAGTAGAACTCGACTCAGGGTTTTGACTCACAGTCAAATGCACAAAATATTCAAAAAATGAGGCCTTCCTTTACAGCATGGACAAAACTCAGTGGGCAAAGCCAAATAACTACATGTTTACTCATAGCTTACGCTACAGAACAATGAGTTCCTTCATGCTATGCCTTCCACAACCCCGCTCACTGTCAGCCCAAGCATTCTGCCCCTCTAAAGGGATCTGAGCTCCTCTCTGGTGACAGCAGCACACAGGAGAATATCCAGCTTGGATACACAAAGAGATATGTCAGAATGTCACTGTATCTGCCCGGCCACTGACAAAGCTCTGAACCCCTTGGCTGATTTCCATCCTTGTTACAGAAAACTCGTTAAAGCCCTCAGTCTCCCATAGCTTTTGGTAGTGGGGAGAAAAAGCGAATAATCCACATCGTGCCTGGGCTAAACTGTACCGTGACCCTGGTTCTTATTAGACACCAAAAATCAATATGGGATTTCAAAAAGCTTCACTCCAGATTTGTGCTTTTTTTAAATCTTGGCCAGACACAAGATTCAAACACAGACAACCCTATATTTTAAGTGCATTTTGAAATGTAATTTTTTATGTATGTCTATATATATATATGTATATATAAAAAGTTAAAGTCTATTTTAAAACATCAGAATCAGCTACATTTCCCTGAAATCTGCAAGTGGTCCAACCATGACCTAAAGTTTCTGACGACCTGGCAAGGGCTGCACATTCCCAGAGCCCTTTTCCTCGTGTGGCTGGCTTCCAAGGGGCTTGGGAATCGTGTCCCCTACTCAAGGGACGGCAGATATCCAAAGCCTTTCCAGATGTTTATCTTGGCAACCTCAAATTCAAACATTAACACGTCCCATTAGCAGTCTGACCACATCTGGATCTTGCAGGTGATTGCTGTGTGCAGGTGAGGAGACAAAACAGGAGAAGTTCCTGCAGGTCAGTGAGACCCTTATCCTTCAGATGTGATGCTGGATGGTGATCCCTGGCTGTGACTGCAGTTTTATCCATGTTCCTGTGCCGTCAGAGAAGCTCATTCACTGAATGAACAGCTCAGATCAGCCAGGGTGTGATGACCCAACGCCTGGAGCAGCCACTGGGCACCAGCACAATCCTCGTGAGCCTCGTGGGGCTGAGCTCAGTGTTTTGGCAGGGCACATCTTCAGGGATCAGGGCTCAACTGCCAGCCTCGAGTGGCACCAGGGATCATGCAGCTGGCACGTTCTTGGGTGTGGGACAACACCCCGGGGAGAGCTGTGCTGACAGAAGCAGGATATTCTATATCCTTACAGGAGAAAGCATTGGCTCATCTTTCCTGCTCTTCTGTCCCAAGATTTCAGTCCCATATCTAATCAAACCCCTATGTCAAGTCTTACCCTTCAAAATTCTCCCCCAGAACATTAACTGGAATTCCAGTAGCCCTTCATGCTTAGAAGGATTTGCATTTTAGGAAGCAGCAAGGAAGGAACTGTGCAGATTCAGAGGAAACCTTGACACCTCCAGAATGAAATTCCCTATGGCAGCTGTTGCTGAGAGTTACCTGGTTGCTGCTCTTTACTCATCAGTCCACACCTTCCATGTCACCTACTCTTCTTATGGCCTCACGTGAAGGTTCTGTGCACACAACCTGCACCCACTGAACCATTCCATGGCCACAGGACAGAGAGGGGAAAAAATTTAAGGAGCTGGAGGGATGTGTCAGTTCATGTCTGTACCTACAACATCCAAGAGCACAAGGAAAATGGGTCAACTTCAAGACTGTATTCTCAATTTTAAAGTTGGCCACAAACCCAAAAAATTTGTTGAGAAATATTTATGAAAAACATAGCCCTGAAAGCCAGCCTTGAATTAGCCCATTTTTCTAATGCCTATAAATGTGATGCTTTTCATTCTGAAGGTTTATATTATAGTTATTTTGCTTTATAAACTAACTCCAATGCCTGTCCTAGATAAATATAGATGCGATTTTGATCCATATTTTGAAGGGTATTTCTTTCAAATCACCCTCTCTATTTAGCTGTCCTAAATGTGGCAGCCTGGAATATTACAGTGCTGAAGAGCTACAAAATTACTTGCACAGAAATTCTTGCAATGTTTCTAACCCCAGAATTGCCACTAATGCAAGAACACAATTAGACCGAGCATTCACAGAGCACAACAAATATCTGACTACGTGGTGCAGTTGTATAGGAGCGGAGGTTGAAACCTTCCAGATAACCAACGGGATTTATTTTGGGGAAAGGCATGTGGCTACGTATCCTAAACCGCTTACATGGACTCAATCAAAACTCTTTGGCAAAGCAGATGTGCAGGCAGCCTGTCAGAGGCATGCAGGCAGTGTTTGATGCATAGGGAAGGCGTGCTGAGATGCTGTGGGTGGTTTATATCCGACATGAGAACATTCACAACTTGCTGCCTGGTGAGCGAGCGCACGGCTCGCTGTGGTTGTGCACCAGCTGGGACTTTCTGGGTTGGTTCAGCCAGAAGCTGCAATAACCAGTCCCTGTGGAACCACGAGTCAAAGACTACACAGAATCAAGTTGGTTGGTGTTAACAGAGACACTCCAGAGCAGCTTGGGGCAGTGCTCCTGCTGCTCTCCTTCGTGTCCACAGACAGCGAGCTACGCATGCTGTGCCCAGCTGGGAAATCAGGGCATGCACACATTGATGAGATGGTTGGGGTTCCACCCCAATATCTCACTGTAGAGCACTGTGCCTGTCTAGACCTCACTAGTGGGGACAGGACCAGGTCACCCCTTCAGCAGGGACAACATGCAACCTCTGTTGCCACAGGCTGGCTGTGATGCTGTTCATCCCCCTCCCATTCCCTTTGGAGCCACCCTTACCTCCGTCAGCGTAGGTCTCGGTGCCGTAGCCATCCTGCAGGCCATTGTTCCATGTGCCCTCGTACTTGGCTCCGCTGCTCATGCTCTGCCTGGCGCCGTACCGTCCCTTAAAGCCATGGGTCCACTCGCCTCTGTAAACCCACCGTCCTTTGGTCTCGATTCCCAGGCCGTGCCTCTTGCCTTGGGACCAGTAGCCTTCGTAGGTGTTGCCACTGGGCCACGTGTATATGCCCACCACCTCGAAGCCGTAGTTCCAGGAGCCCGAGTACTCGCCCTGGCCCTTGGGGCCGGTGCAGATGCCGTGCCCGTGGGCTTTGCCCCCCTCCCAGCCCCCGCAATAGGCGCCTCCATCATCGAAATCAAACCTGCCGCCGCTCATGGTGCCCT
>VYXD01002018.1:12473-24060 GCA_013397195.1 Hylia prasina | reverse complement strand
AACCATATGTGGAAAGAAAAGAACTCAAAAAAGAAAAAAAAAAAAAAAAAAAGAGCTTGAAGTGTTGTGGTTTTTTTTCTGAAGCACTACATTTATTTAAGAAAAATAAAATTCAACCATATTCCACTCTAAGGCAATCATGCCAGTTGCAGCTTTTTAACATAAACTTTGTCAAAAGGAAACCATGGACAAAATGTCCATAAGTGTAAGTTTGAATTTCAGATGTTGGGTACCACCACAACGCATGAAATTGAACCCTATATTCTGTGAAAATATTGCTCTATGTTAAAAGCACAGATAAGCCTTTGTTAGTATTTTGACCTTTTGATAGGGTTGGTTTTTTTTTTTTTTGATCAATAATCAAAAAACCTTTATTTCCAGTGCTAAAAATAAACAATTTTCTCTCTAAATTATCTTTTAATTCTGACTTCTGGAATGACCAAACTAGGCAGTTATTTCCAACATGAATGGAACATTAAACTACATATAGTCTCAATAAAAGAAGATTTTTTGGAATAAAAAGAAACAAACCTTCCATGAACAGATGTAAAATAATGAGATGGATACTGATATGTATGAAAATAATTTGCAATTCCTTGAAGTAAAATAAAATGCTTTAGAATACATTTTGGATAGAAAGGTTTTCATTACAGCTAATGGTGGGACTTCCAAAAATATGCAGCACTATTATATAGCCAGATACTCCAAAAAGTCATGAATCAAAATGGATGCTTTAATTTATTTTACATAGTCTGGTATTATAAGCCATTTTCTGTGACACCAGTTGGTTACCCATACAGTCAGTGTATGGGTAAGTGCAGTTGGCCAGGAAAAATAATTTACAGCTGCTTTGAGTTCCCAGGGACTAAATTTGCCAGAAAATGCTGGATAATATAACCTTCAGTTTCTAAATACAGAAGAGTATCACTTTCATTTTGAAAAGATATATAAATTCATGTACATTGTGAATACATACTCTGAAAGAAATGTCATATTCAAATGATTTGGCCTAAGACATAAAGGAAAAATATGGAACAACAAGAAAAAGTAGCATAAATACTAGTGATTTTTTTTATTTTTAAAACCTAAAGTCCACCCATAAAATCAAAAAGGAAAGCTGAAATATCAGTGAGAATGAATTATTGAAATAAGCAGTAGATAGTCTGATTTTAGATCACACAAAGATTACATACTGGAAAATCACATAAATTTTGGACGCAGGCTATACAGAAAAACTTTTAGATAAATAATGTATTTGGAATCTAAGCACATCTTTTTCAATACAAAGAACTACTACAACAACAAAAATAATGATGAAAACTACTCTTCATGGGGATGTTGGAATAATTAAGATTCAGATCATAAAAATATGTGAGATATATCTATTTATCTGGGGTTTTGCAAGTAAGTTTCAATGATTCAATGATTCAATGATTATTAATGTCCTGTCTCTAAACCTCTCACTCCTTAAGAAACCTCTTAGTAACTTTCAAACAGGTACATACATACTATGATGAAAATAAAACCTTATTGTGTTATTTATAAAGTAATTATATTAATACTTTTCCCAATAACACATGATGGGAGAGACATATGTATGTTTAAGCTAAAATTGTGAATGATTGGATTTTCAAGAGTTTATACATACCAGATGTTATGTTGAAAGAACTGTCCGATAAACTTCAAATGAATTGCCCCTATCAGAATTCTTTAAGGAAGGATTNAATGGTGCACATTGTTTTCACTAATGAATCTTTGAATTTTTAATTTATTTTACTTTAAAATATATATTTTTTCTCAATTTCTCTGATAGGAGGCAAAGTCTCAGATGACTTAATTATGATGGCCTAGTTGGACAAGATAGCATGATCTCAAGCCTATTTCAGTTATAAAGGAAGTAGAACTACTTATTTAAATTGTCACAGTCATTATGATCATCAAGATATTTGTATGGAAGAATAACCCAATGTAGTTTCAGCATGATTGCCCAATCAAATTTCAGTATGGTAAAATACTTAAGACACTCAAAAATATAAAACTGGATGTTTAACATGCAGCTCACTTGAGCAATAGCATTCCTTTAAAATAAGTTATTAAACCTAGCAAATTATGAATTTCTGGGTTTGGCTAACTACTCAGAAGTTGCAACTCATCCCACCAACAATCAAAATTGTAGGCAATGAAATGGGAATATTTCTAACAGATAACATGGATAAAGGTTAGGTTAGAAGGGACTGGTAGCTGTGAAGTTCATTTTTTTCTTACATGAATCTCATGCTAAATAGGAGCTTCAGACAAAATTTGTTTCAGAAGCCATCCTGTCAAGTCACAAAGTACAAAAAGGGCTCTTTTGCTTTCTAATTTCCTTAGACCCAGTTTTAATCAATGTTTTCTGTCTCAAATATTGTATGGCAGTTACAGAACCTTTATGCAACTTTGTCCTTCAGGATTAAGGATGGCAAAATCAAATAAATTGATTATGATAATGAATAGATTAAAATACCTTAATCAGAATTGTTTGCTACATAGCATAGGCAGCTGTAACTACTATTTTTGAAGCAATATTGAAACAATTATATTAAAGCTTGCAAAATCAACTATTAAGTAGAGATTGGGTTTACCCATCCAATGACTGTTGGCAAATCTGTTTATCTCAGCCTTGAGGAGTAATGTTGAGGGACATCTCCACTGAAAGAAGGAAGGGAGGAATCTCCACACGTGCTCCAAAAAGAGGTGTGTTACAAGACTGTTCCTTCAGAAGAGTGATATTGGGCTTCTGTAGAATGAAGTGATTGACTATCCATCAGAAGTCTCCAGGTTGGAAGCTTCAGATCATCCATTGGTACCATCACTCGCTGATTCCTTTATTAGTTACTTTATCAGGTACATTATTCATATTCAGGGTTTGAACAGTGGGTTTGATGAGTCTGACTGTCTTCAAAACCACTAGCAGTTATCCATTCCCCACTGATAGATGTGCATTGATTGAATTACTTTGCCCTGACTCTAGGCAGAATATGTTGTTATAATACGCTGTAAGGTTTCTTTTTATTTATTAATTTTATCTGTTTATTTACTGAATATATTTTTTTCTCCTAGTTCAGTTGTTGATATCATATTAGATATGCAGGAATAGCTTGCTATGATTAAGAAAACAAAACCTGATCTCTTTCAGGGAAACAAACATAGTTTTTCAGGGCTCCGTAAGCCTCATTTAAAATGAGTCAAGTGTAGGAAGGCTACTTAAAATTCCGTTTTCAAAGAAGGAATTTAGGGTTTTTCTTCAAAGTTAGTGAAGAAAACTTCACTTTCATTAGTGAAAATTAGTTTCATTAGTGAAAATATGCATCAATTCAAATGTTATTTCCTGAATAATCTCTCTATCATTTTTTAAGTACTTTCCAACTTCTATATTTCCTTTCAGTCATTGTCCAACATGAGCTTTTTCACTAATTTAGATTTTTCTGTTAAATATTTGTAGTTCAAAACAACATTTTGATTTAACCTCAAAAATATGAAAAAAATAAATAAGGGATTTGAAGAATAATCTTATGTAAGCTTTCCCATGTAGATGACATAGATTAATCTCACCATTTGTCAGTTTTAGGAGTTTAGGCTGATGCAATTGTTTTTGAGGCTAAAATACCACATATTTCTGTGTAATTGTTAAATGCTTGTTTTTCTTAACAAAGCCTAATTTGTGTTAATTAATTGTATTTTGAATTTTAGTTCTTTTGAATAATGTGACTAGTCTGATTATTAGTTTCATTTTTTAGCATTCTAGTTCTCAAATGTGTGATTTTCCATTTCTTGTGTGGTACTCCTTACCGTTAAAAATCATGGTCTGATTGTATATGATAGATAGGCTAGGAATGTGTAGGCTTGGAATGTTAAATGGTGTGGTGGCATTCGCTCTGTAGGAAAGAAAATTACTCCCAAATTGTTTTTCACATGGCTTGTTATTTCTGAGTAGAAATTTGGAATTTAACTAAATTTTAATACAATTAGGTAACCTTCACATAAAACCCAACACATAAAAGATTGCAAAGGTGGTTTTGCATTTGTAAAATGCTTTATGAATATGAACACTAGTCATATGGATGGGTGGAGGGTCGCAGCCTACAACTGCAAAAGTAACCCTACTTTACATAAAACTAAAATCATACCCTAGTTACGATGTTGTAATATGTTCTTTTAAAAAAGGGCAGTGAAACAATTATTGGAAGTTTGTAAAAACTCCTGGTTTTAACACATCTCTCTGAAGAAATGATGAGAATGCTGAAATACAAAAGCTAACCTACTCAGTAGTGTTGTTATTATCAGCATATACTTTTCCTAGAGAACTGAGTAAACTAAATATAATATGCCTTTATTTAATGGATTAAATGAAACTTACTATGCAGATCACAAAGATCCCAGCTTACTACTGGGAAAAAACCAAACTTGGAGGGACTCAGATGTACACAAATGAGTGTTCAGAGGCAGTTGATATGTCCCGTTTATATCAAAGGCTGACATGCATAGACAAAGAACTCCTCCCTTCTAAAGCTGGTCTGGGAGGTTGTGTGGTGTACACACTATGCCTAATGTAAAAAGATATTACTGCTTAACCAACTGAGTCATGCACAAGTTACTCAAGAGCTTCAGGGAATGAAAACCCTGAATAAACATAACTGGTGTATCTGACACACACTTTGGTGTCATAAGCAACACATTGAGTACTTACTATCTTATGGGTATGTTTTTTTCTGATACTCATATATGATACTATTATCAAGATAGGATTTTCAACATAAGTAAAACCAGACATCTGATTCACCTAGGTGTTTTAGTTAGATTTGAAATGCAACATAACTTAAGGATCATACACATGTAAATACCACGCTGACAAAGGTACAGAGCACCACCAGTTAGAAGTATCAGAATTTTGCACATTTGTGTGATTTTTTTTTTCCTTTCTTAAAGGGAATAAAATGGGATATTACAGCAAACACTAAAACCCTGATAAAAGAGTCCTCAATTAATGGAAAATAAAACTGTCTTGGGAGTATTTTTTTATGTCTTTATCATGTTTGGAATGCTTCTGAACCTTGTGAGCTGAAGGCAGCTGTTTTTCTCTCTCATAAAGAGCTTTGATTTCCCAGAAATTGTTTTAATTTCATTCTTATAGGGATTATGAATAGTTGGTTTATGAAATCTGTATCAGTGAAAAGCCAGCTGATCACTGATCTGAGAAATTGTTTCTGATTTGATGAAGTGTGCCATTTGGCTTGTCTCACATATTCATTTGACAGGACAAAAGGAACTGCTTGAACGCCTTTAGGTGTCAACAGGAATGGTATTTCAAGCGCTGGATAAATTATGTAAAAATTCTTGCTATAAGCTGGAAGGAAGTATTGGGAAGCTAAGCACTGCCTGCAAGTGTATGGAGAAGTGTTTACGTGTAAATGTTGAGCTGCACATGCTGTAGTTTCATTGCTGCTCATGCACTAGTCTCACGACTTTCCTCATAGACAGTCAAATTTTGAAGCTGTTTGTCCTTTATTTTATCTTACAGGATAGGCTTTGTCATGAGAAAGTCTAGAGAGATCAAATGAGGAATGAGTACTGATCTGGACATAACTGCTATCTTGTACTCCAATGAAGCAGACTAAACATGTTCCAAGAAAACCCCACTTCAGACATAGACAGCTGGATACATTTTTTACAGACTTTAAAAAGTTACACTGGACAGTGCCAAAACGATGATATTCATCACTGCAATATTTTATTTGTATATTTCATGCAAATAAAAAAAGTCACATTTCAACATGTATAAACTTAAAAAATCACAGAAACCCTCTCAAAACAAAAGAAGCAACATAAAATGCTTTTGTTTATATGGTTATTGAAAAACTCAATCCATGATGAACTCTCTAACCTCTACCACTACTACCTCTGTGGGAGTTCCTAAACTGACACTTTTATCATTTCAGTTAATGTCATGTCCCATATGCAAGGTTTATATCACAAATACCCAAGGAGAAAGGGCTGAGAACGTGAATAATTAATGAATCCTTTCAATTCCTTTTTTTTCTAAGCCTTTAAATTAATCCACCTGGTATGGATCTGTTAGCCTATATGTAATTTTGTGTTTCTCTATTTATTCTTAAAATAAAAACAAATTCCAAATATGCTCTGCAAGTAGGGCAGTTAGTTATTCCTAATCAACATGTAATTCGTTTAGCTCTTGTTCATTTTTACATATATCTTCCTCTCCCATATAGTAAAAGAAAAAAAGAAATATGTTTTGTTTTGTTTTGGGGTTTTTTTTGTGCATTTGTTTTGTTTGGTTTTGGTTTTGGTGTTTTTTGGTAATCTGAAGTTCATACATAGTTTAATTGCTTACCATTCACTAGATGCAGAACTCTTTCTTACATTGTGATGTTTATTGATACGCTTAAATGTTTTCCTGAAGGAACATGCTCAAATGGATTCCTTGTGACTCTAGACTGATAATCAATAAAAGTTAGGAATGTTTTGAATTACTGACGCAAATGCTGGTGATAAACAGTAGGGGTTAAAACACATGGTTAAGTAATTTCGTTAAATAACTCATAGGAAACGGGGTTCATAAGTGACCCCTTAGTAACAAGATCAATTATTTTTAATTATAATTTAAAAGAGGACTAATGAGGTAATTGTAAAAGCTCGTAGAATCATTATAACCAAAGGGAGAAAAGAGAGGCAAAGGGAAATAGCTATGATAATTAAATGTCAATGTTACGCTGTGATAAAACTCATATTGAGTTCATCCTCTGGCATTCATTCCTTTTGTTTGGCAGAGGCCTCCCACTTTCTGAACTAATTCTTGCCAATACACAGATTTGCAATTTTCATTTAATGATTTTTTCAAAACATATACTATAGCAATGGATCAAATAATAAAAGGCCTCTTTTGAAGCATGTGAAGCCAATTAGGAGTTGGACCACATACACAGGGATGATCTCAAGATGAAAAGGTAAAATATTAGGGTATCTATTTATTCTTAGCCAAATTTTATTCTATAACAAGAGAAGTTACTTCACCTTTCTGCATTTTTGTTTTCCCTTTAGGATCCTGTAAGCATTTAATTTCTATTGCATTTTTGGAGGCAGAAACAGCATTGTAGGTACTCCCTGAAACACAGCAAGATTTGTCTATGTGGATTCAATATGTGCATAAAAGGGATAGAAAGATCTGTCCAGATTTTAGCTCCAGACTGAGCTAATAAGATGCTGTGTTTGAAAAGTCAGTCCCAAAGTATCTATATATGATGTAGGTAGAGCATGCATATGTACCTTAATTTTTTGTAAAATTTGCTGCAATAGTGATAGAATCGGATTAATTAGTCTTTGGGTTGGTTTGTGTTTTAATGTTGGTAGATTATTCACTTTGGTTTATCATTGTGTATATTGGGGTAAATGGAGGTTGCTGTCTGTCTGAGACCTCTTCAGGTTTTTAGCACTGTAATGTTTGCTCTCAAGGTTAAAAGTCAGCATCTCACATGTTGTGATTGCTCATTCGCTGCCTTTATTTTAATCTTGGATTGGTATGTGTTTGGATTTTTAAACACTCCCTGGTTTATAGTCTAATATGATGGTAAATATCACTGGATCTTTAACTGAAAATTGGCCATGCTAGAATGCAATATATTGATTGAATAAAAAATAAGCAATTATAATATATCAATTTAATGAATGTTAGACATTATGCATAGTTCTAAATCACTCAAGGGTATATACAATGGCATTACATTTATTAGCACACTGATAGCTTGAAAGCTATTCTGGATCTGTCACTGCTCTCACTTCTGCCTCACTAAGTCCTCTCTATATCCAGCTTCTCCTACAACAGGGGACTGTTGATATTCCTTTGTTTTCCGCAATTAGCCTGACAATTTAATTATTTAGAAAACTTAATTACCATTTCTTCCTTGCCTTCTCCATTCATTCTGATAAACTACATGATAGAGCCTGCATTTATAGTCATGAGGAGACTGAAGTTGTGACAAATTTTAATGATTTATACTTATGTATGTCTTAATTAAAGCAAATCAACCTTTGGAATATTTAAATGGAGAAATGAATACCCATGCACGAAGTTCTACATCCTTTTTCTCCCATACAATGCTTCACTAAACTGATATACAGCACCACCACCAAAGGTCAATCATGACCTTAGATGTACAGAGTACTCTCCTATAAAGTTGGCTGAGAATTTGAGGTGGAAGTTTAAGTGTAAGTGATATATGTAGGAATGGAGAAAAAAACCTTTGATAAACCATCACATTCATAGGAAGGTAACTGATATTCTTCCTAAAACTGAATCTGTAGCTTATTTCTGAAGGAGGGGAAAGAAAAAAGAAGAAAACAAGTAAATACCCAATACAGTAGTAGTAATTAAAAGCCATCAAAGACACTTGAAACATGGATTCTTTAAGGTCCAGCTGTATTTTTCTCCATGTGATTCCTCCTTTAGATGGGATGTAACTTTCTGACCACCAGCTGTTCTTGTCTGGGTACATGAAGGAGATCTTCTTGAGTTCACTGATTGGTCCTTAAGGAGTGAAGAGATAGCATGGGATGACATGTCTAGATGGATGTGTCAGTCTGTTGTGTGCTTGACCATCAAGATCAGATACCTTGGTTGGAGTAAAAAGGTAACTTCTTTCTGGGTTTTGTGTTCACATAATCCTCCTACAGAAATCATTGTGGGCAAGGACAAGAAGACAATTGTGTGTGGCTGTTTTACCACCGCACTGAGCCAAGACACAGCTACCATCCATGTGTATACTGTTATTTTACTGTAATTTACATTTTTAAAACAAGGAAGCTGAAGTAGCTTTTGACTGAGAAAAACACAATTCAGCTATTTCATAGCAAACTTATGACAAAATGAGCATCAGCCAAGGAGTTGATGAACAGACAGAGGTTTACTCAATAGCAGTAATGTCGTGATGGTACTAACAAAGATGTGGTAAGTGTGAAGGCAATACAGGCTGCAGATTGCTCATGTGATAGCAGTGATAGCATTCATAGTAAAATGTGGAGTACAGTGTGCTGCTCCTGATTGTGGTGTCTCAAGTTTGATTATGTCTTCATGGATTTTTGGCACTCCTTAACTTTATCTTCTAGGCAGAATTACTCTTACTCTAATTACCTAAAAGACATATACCTAAACCGATATATTTATCTAAAAAAATGTGTTGAGTGTGCTCTGCATATGCTGTTTCTCATTTCCAAAACACACCTGGAGAATTCTACCACACCTACCAGTGAGTGGACAAGAGAAAATGGCCCTTGGCTGAGACAGGGGAGATCCAGATTAGATATGAGAAAACTTTTTCCCCTCTTGGGGTGGTTAAGCATTTTAATGTGTTTCCCTGGGAAGTGGGGGAGTAACCATCCCTGGAGGCATTTAAGAGACTTCTGAATATGGTGCTCGGTGATGTGGTCGAGTGGTTGAGTGGTTTACAGTGGCAGTGTTGGACGTGGTTGGATGGGAAAATCTTAAAGGTCTCTTCCAGCCTTGATGATTCTTTGATTCTATGATTCTATAATTATGGCTCTAGGATCAGAGCTTTTTCTTTTTTTTTAACCCCCTAATATGCTAATATTCACATATTCTTATAAGTCCATGTACAAAACATTTCACACATCCATAGTAGTTTTCAATTCTCGTATGCCCAGAGATTGAGCAAGGGGAAAAAAATATCCATCAGGCCATAAGATACATTATCCCCTTCGAAAATATGATTTAGGCTATCTATCAACCCCTGTATAAACCTTGCTGCAGAGTTTTAGTATGAAAACCTTGAGCTTTACGATACAGCATTTATCACATTTTCAAAGCTAGCTCTCTGAAAATACAGGTGTATTGTTTTGGTCTATCACCTCTTCTCTTTCTCTTTTCTTGTTTTGGGTTTTTCATGATCTCTAGTGATATTCAAACTCTAAGAGAGCATATATATCATGTTAGTCCAACAGAAGATCCCCGTTTATTCTGAAGTAATGCACAGAAAGTATTTGTGTGCTTGAAGATATTATTTTCCTTGTATGTACACACCCTGTATGTTATTAAATATATTCCATTAAATATTTCTCCATAAGTTATGGAACTTCACTAGAAGCATTTAACTTTCATCAAGGAAAGAAGAGGAATTTATCTTTTGCCAACACCACATTAAAACAAATGGTAATTATTAGTGAACGAGATGCAGTTCAATTTTACTTAATATAAGGTCTCCACCTGTTTTTACCACAACTGTGTGAGGAAAAGGCTGTGGCTGGTTTTGCAACATTCATATTAACTATGAGAGACCTAAACAACAAGAACAATAAGAATAATTCAAATATCACATTTTCATTATTATTTTGTGGTAAATATTTCTTAACATCATGTGAAACACTTCAAAATGTACACAAAGGTTGTTAAAGGTTTTTTTGCATCTGTTAGGAAAACAAATGAGGATTTACTATAACCACTAGAAACCAGAGCTCATTTGACTCCCTTCTGCTGTGGGTGGGTAAAAAAACTCCTTGACTGAAATTTACTTTTGTCCTTCACAGATTTTCACATAATCAACACACTCTATAATAGAAACATTTAGTGAAATTAAATAGACTAATGTTCTCTGGATTTGAAATAGATCCAATTGTGAATAATGGAAACATTGCCCAATAGATTTTGTAACACAAGAATCAAATTAACTTATTAAATAACTTAGGCAGCATGTCTAACTCAAATATAGCAGATTTTTATAATGAGTAATTAATTTTTGGAACACACTGCCACAGGACACTCTGGAAGCCAAAGGTTTAATGCAATTCAAAATTAGATTAATATTTTCATGGAATAAAAATCTGCCAGAGTCCTGGAAGTGGGAGAATATGAACGAACACTTAGACACATATTTTCAGAATCTGAGAACATATCTTATGCAAACATGACTGTGCTCTCACAGCTACTGTCAGAAGCTTGATATTCATGCTGAAAAATCTTCATTTGTATCAAAAATTGCCTTTTGGTTTCCTCTCCATAAAGGAAAAGACATTGCCTATAGTCTGTCTTTAGGTACTTCCTATACAACTCCATAATGTCCATAACTTTGTATTTCTCATGTAATACACTATTAAATTTTTCATTCTCCTTTCTAAAGTCTCAAGATCGAGATTACTGTTTATAGTATACTCTCTGGCCACTTATCCTTTCTTTTACCTACTGAAATTTTACAGAAGACTATTATAAATTGGAATAACTTTATTATTTTAAATGATAAATTGTTTTTTAAATTACAGTGGGGACTGGTTTGTCTTACTTTTAGATGGAAACAATAATTTTAAAAATGAAGTTAAAATTAAAGAATAAAATGTCAGAGGACTTTTTTTTCATGTTTAGCACGTCCTAAGCAGATATCCCAGCTATCTTTAAATGTCTCTGACAGTTTCTGTCCCACTACATGCCAAACTGGAAAATGTCAGAAAGAAGAAACCTTCAAGAAAGCCAGTTTCAGTGACCCAGAGACTTAATCAGGTTGTTGGAGGTGGTCCACTGAACATCCACAGC
>VYXD01002018.1:0-12430 GCA_013397195.1 Hylia prasina | reverse complement strand
GGGTAAAAAAACTCCTTGACTGAAATTTACTTTTGTCCTTCACAGATTTTCACATAATCAACACACTCTATAATAGAAACATTTAGTGAAATTAAATAGACTAATGTTCTCTGGATTTGAAATAGATCCAATTGTGAATAATGGAAACATTGCCCAATAGATTTTGTAACACAAGAATCAAATTAACTTATTAAATAACTTAGGCAGCATGTCTAACTCAAATATAGCAGATTTTTATAATGAGTAATTAATTTTTGGAACACACTGCCACAGGACACTCTGGAAGCCAAAGGTTTAATGCAATTCAAAATTAGATTAATATTTTCATGGAATAAAAATCTGCCAGAGTCCTGGAAGTGGGAGAATATGAACGAACACTTAGACACATATTTTCAGAATCTGAGAACATATCTTATGCAAACATGACTGTGCTCTCACAGCTACTGTCAGAAGCTTGATATTCATGCTGAAAAATCTTCATTTGTATCAAAAATTGCCTTTTGGTTTCCTCTCCATAAAGGAAAAGACATTGCCTATAGTCTGTCTTTAGGTACTTCCTATACAACTCCATAATGTCCATAACTTTGTATTTCTCATGTAATACACTATTAAATTTTTCATTCTCCTTTCTAAAGTCTCAAGATCGAGATTACTGTTTATAGTATACTCTCTGGCCACTTATCCTTTCTTTTACCTACTGAAATTTTACAGAAGACTATTATAAATTGGAATAACTTTATTATTTTAAATGATAAATTGTTTTTTAAATTACAGTGGGGACTGGTTTGTCTTACTTTTANGCAACATGGTCTGTCTCACCATCCTTTCCTCTGACCCTGACCTCCAGCTCTCACATCTAGTCTCCTATCCCATGGACAAGCCCTTGACAGCTGAGCTCCTCCATCTACAAACGACTCCATCTTCTTCTTCCTCCCTGCCCACTGATACCAAAAATCTTTGGCACAAATACTGTGCTCCCTAGTTTTGCAAGCTGTCTCACCATGTCCCAATTTTACAACAGCTCCCCTGTCTCTATCTTCTGAGGGTTTTGCTTGAATTTTAAATCAGATCAGGAAGCAAGAACGGATTTCTTGGACAGGTTTCAGCTTTGTGTTTGTTTTTTTTTTTTTTTTTTGCTACCAGTGCAACATTAAATAACCGCAATTTCACTGGTTGGAAGAACACAGGCATGGTGTAGTCAATAGCAATATGTATGTGTGTCTGCTTAACTGAAGTTTTTTTTCCTTATAAGTATTTGCTGCAGGCATGTGGTCTTCTTTTCATTTCTGCTCCCACCTGCACCAGTAACATCCTGATGAGTAAATAAACAGAGAATATTTTTCAGCTCTTGCAAGGATTTTCTGTGGAGACCAGCAAGTTATAAAACAGTAGTGTGTAAACAGCTCAGGGCATATACACAAGATTTTCAAGCCTAATGGAATTACAAAATATCAGCTGTTTGCAAAGGATGTTCTTGCTTTGCATGGGGCAACCTAGGTAGGAAAAAATTCACCTTGACATCTTTGTCAGGATTTTTTTTTTAAGTCTATATAACTATATTAAAAACCTATCACTTAACTTCTCATTGGAATCAAAACTAGAGATTTTAGAGTGGAAAAGGTAAAATGCAGAGAAGAGCAAGGAACAGCTGGCTGTTTCATACATCTCAAGCAATATCATCACTGTTTTAATAGTGTATAACATACCATGCTGTATATAGTGTATAACATATCATTTTCTGATTAATTTCATGACTATAATATCTAGAACCCACATGAGGACTGAAAGGATGATTTCAGTTTGCAGGGAGGAAGAGCTTTTAAGTATCACAGATTTTGTGTGGTATAATTTGGTCTTGAAAGTGATACCTAAGTAGCTGATTTATTTTATATATATATGTATGTATAGTGATATATGTATGTATATATACTTCTATGCTACTATTCATATGGATATTGAACATAAAAATCAACCAGGAAGTTTAAGAAGAAAAGAGATTTTAGGGATTGACCTACCCGTGGGTTGTGTCTTGTGAACAGTACTGTGTCTCTTATGTACATGCATGACTATTTTTACGATCTGTTATTACCCTTCTGTATTTTACCCAATCTGTAATTATTCTTCTGTTTTATTACCTTCTGTTTTATTTCATAGAAAATCCTAGTTTCTTATGTTGGATTTAGTTTCAATTCTAAGTCTTTTACCCATACTCTGAACCCATATAAACATTTAACATCTACACCTTCATACGACAAGGACTTCTGTTGATCTATTGCTCATATGGGATTACACGTTGAATAATCGCATGATTTTTTTTTTGGCTATTTCTACTATTTTCATTGGTGGTCCCCAATTCTTACACCAGAAAAAAAACATTGACAGTTCACTCATTTTTCTACAGCCTCCATAATACTAGATTTTGTAGAACTGTGGTTACAAAAGACCAAGCTTCCTAAATTCAACTATTTTTTTTTAATTGCACTCTAAGTGATTTTTGGAATTCCATAGTATGGGCAGGTATACAAATATACACATACTCAAGCATGAAAACATATTGTTCATAGGGATCATGTTCCTTCTTCTAGTGTTTTGAATAAGCAAAAGACCCCCATAAGTGTCTTTTTGTACATACAAGTACTGTTTGTTTGTTGCCTATTAGTTGTCTTTAAAAGGCATTTGGAAATGATCAGAAATTATTTCCATTAATTTCCATAGGAATAAAAGACCTTAAACTCTCTGATATGTTCAGCATTTTGCATCATGCCCAATACTAGTTCAGAAGCATGAAAAGTTAAAACAGAGCTGGACTTATTATCTGCTAAAAACCAAAAATTAAGACATAGTTTTTCTTCTAAATGTGGCCTACAGGTAATGGTTTTGCCTTGTCTATGTAACAAGAAATTTCCTTACTTACAAGAAAAGACAGAGAGAATAATTTTCAGAAAGAACATAGCTGACATGAGATTAGTTCTGAGTTTTTGCATGTCTAGTGAGATTTTTTTGTATTGTCATATAAAATCTTAGAATATTAATTTTGTTATGATTACAGCTTCAATTTGTTCCTCATAAGTATTTTAGTAAGTATTTCAGAGATTAATGACTTCTTGAACTTCCTAAATCAATGCTAAAGTGGCTATACTGATAATCTATCTCAGTAAAAGGGTTACATTCAAGTTATGATGCAGAGATGGTTGACAGATGGTGGTCTTTATCAAGGAAATTTTTACTTATTTATCTAATATTTGCATACCTAATTTCTACAGCTGATACCTGTACCAGCAGCAGAAATAAAGTTCAAAATATAAATTGTATGTCTGAGATTAGTTCCTCCATATGAGCAAACTGCTGGAATTTCTGAATATCATATTGGTGTTGGCTGTATGATTCAGTGTGAGAAACGGACAATAAACCCAGGATTTTGCAGTTTCAGCCCATTAGTTTTAAATTTCTCACGTGTGGACAGATACTGTCCGCACGTGATAAAAGCTTTATCATTAGAAGTTTCACCCCACAGTTTCAATGCCTCTGTACTATCACAGGTCAAAATACACCAGACCTAACTGCAATATTATATGGTAATAAAATATGTATAATAAAATAAAATATGGTAGTTTGAGCTAATTTTCCAATTATAGCAGCTGCAGTTTTTCCCTACCATGTTTGTAGACTTTTATTTTAAGTTAATCCCTCAGAATTCTCCTGTACAAGAGTGAGCTGTTTTTGTGCACACTAACATCACTGTGCAAATGAATTCTACCAGAGGAATACATGTTTGCACTGAAATTTTCTTATTGATAACATTTTTCAAATTAATAAATGTCTGCTGAAGATATAAAATTTGATAAACCTATGTAAATATGGAATATTCATTATTATAATAGCAGGATATGTGTATATTAAATTTATAAATCTTAATTTATGATAGCCCTAAAAGCTCATTAAAATGTAATTAATTTAAATTAACTTAGATAATTTACATACTTTCAGAAAAAAAAAGGAAACAGAGCTATTTCAGTAATATTTTTATGGTAGCATAGTGTGTGACATTGTAATTAACCTTGTACAAGAGTTTAGGTTCAGAAATTTGGAACATGATTTGGAAGATAATTCTGGAAGCCTGAGATTCAGGTAAAAGATTTTTTAAAAAGTGCCTTTTGGTCATGGAGTTAACTAAATTGAATTTTCACAGTCTTCTAGTTCTCTCAGATACTTAGTGATTCTAGTTATATTTCTTGTCATTGACCTTATAGTTAGAATCAAATAACTATTTAAAATGAATCAGCTTTTTTAAACCTTTTTCTAATGAAGTTGCAATGCAAAGCTTGTAAAGATAAATCTTCAAAGGCTACAAGCAAATAAAATATAGTTCCTCCCCTGACTACTTTTTTAAGCAAATTATATGATTTTTTGATAATTTTGGATAATTATTTCTAAATACTGTGGTCTGATATTTTTATTACAAATTTTGTCTCTCCAATAACATCATCAGATGATCTGCCAGACTTTTTTCTTTGTCAGATACATAGACTTGTTAATATTTGTGCAAAGCACTACAGGATTCTCAACACAGTATTCTGATAACAATTACTTATCTGGTTCCTCGGAAATAATGTATTTTGTGGCTCAGAGAATGTACCTATCTACTGGAAAATCCATATATAAACAAACTTTTATGTATATTTCTCATATGGTTATAGAAAGTAGCAGTGGTTCAAAAAAATGAATTAATTGTCCTTTTTATGGCTAAATTAAAAAACAAAATCAGGTTGACCATGAAATCATAGAATGGAAGGGACTTTAAGGGCCATGTAGTTCCAACCCTTTCTATCCCTGCCACAAGAAATGTGGCCACACATTGGATCAGGTTTGCTCAGAAACCCGTCCAGCCGGGTCCCACTGCATGGTCACCATCCATGACTTCTCTGGGCAAGTCAATGCAGTGTCTCACTACCTTCACAGTAAAGAATTTCTTCTAATCATCTAATCTAAATATCTACTCTTTTAGTTTAAAACCATTCTTTTTTTTTCCTATGACTAGATTTTACCTGTGTAGAAAGTTACACCCTCTCTTTTTATAAAACCTTTAAGTAAAGAAAGCTCCAATAAGGTCTCCCTGGGAGCTTTTCTTCTCCTTACTGAAAACTCCAATTCAGTCAGCATTCCCTAGCAGCAGAGGTGCTCAAGCTGTCTTCAAGGACTTCCTCTGGACTCACGCTGAGAAGTCCAGACCTTTCTTGTGCTGCAACCCCTGAGCTGGATGCAGTGTTCCAGAAGGATCTCACCAGAGTGTTGTAGAGGGGCAGAATCCCCTCCCTTGACCTGCTTTGGATGCAGCCCAGGATACATTTGGCTTTCTGGGCTGCCAGAGCACATTTTTGTCTCAAGTCCAACTTTTCATCAATGAGAATTCCCAGATTACTTCCTCTTTAAATCACCAAGGATAAAGGGAGTCTTAGGTATTATCGTAGGTAATCGAACCGCAGGACAATTCTTCTTATGGATAATGTACAGACAAATGCAGAAGGAGACTAGGGTCAGATCTATGGTTCCTTAAATGAAAATATTTAAAAATTAAAGATGCTGTAATGATTCCTTACTAAACTGATATTTACTGTTCTCCCATCCTCTATGGCTTGATTCCACAGGCAGAGCATTTGTACCATAATGTACTGTTGCAGAGACTCCACAAAGTACCTGTTTTACTAAAAACTAAACAAGCAGCATTTGCCTTGAGAAATGTGGCAGTTCACTTCATCTTGGAAACCCAGTTCTCAAGAAAGTATTTCCAAAGAAGAATAGTTTAATCTTTGAATTTCTGTGAAATCAGTAAATTAAATAAGGAAAATTAAAAGTTTTTAAGAGTCTTCAAAAGGAAGAAATATCTGTGATCTTTAAATCTAAATAGCAGAAGCAAGGACTGCCAGCAAATATAATCCATGTGCAAGCAGTGATTCTGCAAGCAGTGCATGAATGGTTTTTAGCCATTCAGAAACAGAAGAAAGCTAAATCCACTTTCCCAAAGGCTCAGTAAAGTACATCTGTGCTCAGGGCAGTTCCGTAATTATGTGATAGGAATAGCGTCTGTGATTATAATACATAATGGCCACCTACAAACTTTTGGCATTAGAGTAGTAGCAAAAACACAGCCAAGGGGAAGAAACTGGATGTACCGAAAAAAGAAATCACCTTTAGGTTATAAAATTTTACTGGCAAGTAATCACTAGGAAAAGAAAGCTAACTAGTGTGTGTTTGCTTTGTTTTATTTCAAACATAATCAGTAATTACAATTTTGTTTTGATCTTACTTTCTCTTTCTCACACGATCCTATTTTCAATATCAAAATACAGCACCGCAGTCCTGGTAATGTTCTGCATTCCTCTGAAGGATACATGAAAGATTATGTGATCTATTACAAAAAAACCCCGTGCAAATTATTTCCAGTAGCTACATTCATGATTGCTCTGATGGGAATTGCAAAATTAGCTTGAACAGTGTGGATGATTCCTATTTTATCTTGGTTTTTCTTCCTTGCACTTCTCATTTGGTTTAGTAATTCAAGAGAGAGGCAAACACAAATTGGTCCTAACCAGTTCATCAATTCTGTCTGTGCTGCTAATCACTCAATTACTGCATTTTTTAGAAATTACTTTCTAGTTTCACATCCACTGCTACCTCAGATTCTTAGAGATTTCAGGGATAGCAAGATATTTCTGCCAACAAGTAATGTCTTTGCTGTAGGAGTTATGATATAATGTAGCTACCTTTAAAAGTAATGAAGATTTTATATTTGTATATTACTCATATTTATTTTTGTGTAATACACTAAGGAAAGATTTTGCATCTGGGCATTCTCTGATAACATAAATACTGCATAGTGACAGACACCCAGACAAACAGACTTCAAACTCACCGGCATTTTTTTTTCTTTTAAAAATCACTGTCAGAAAGATCTGTCTTACAGTATTTAGCAAAACCTGTGGTAGGTTGGATCTGTACCCTACAGAACCTCACCCAATAACTTAAGTTAGACCAGAGGGAGCCTTAAAAACACCCAACATTGTTGGGCCTCAAAAGGAGTGAGTCCTTGCAGAGAGTACTTAGTTAAGAGTTGTCTTTTGCAGGCTTTATGTACAAGGAATCAATCTCAGAAGCTGCGATGTTATATTAATAGGGTAAAATATTTTATACTTCTTCTCACCTAAACCTATTTCTTTGACTGTGGGGCATATAAAGCAAAACCAATTAAAGATAAAGCACTTTTTACTATTTTATGCACTTTAATATTGTTTGACGGCCTCTGCCAAAACTTGGTTATGTGATATGCAAATGTGCAAAGTTTGTCTATGCCTTAAAGGACTCATATTCAAAACAAAACCATGGCTGGTAAGCCCTATTAATCATATTTTACAGCTGAGGAAGCTTGGATTAAAGAAAATAAAATCCCTAAGTCACATACAAAAGTCTTAAACAGGCCAGAAGGTGATGTACATCTGCATTTGAAAGAACAGATGTCCTTCTCTGGTCAATCTTCAAGAAAGCCTGAACTTCCTTTTACAAAACAAATAGTTTATAATTAAATAGTTGGACATAAGACACTTAAATTGAAAGGAAAATTTACACTGGAATATGAAAGAAGTAATGACTGACATTTTGGCACTTTTGATCCTTTCTGGATGGAGTCACTGAAAAGTTAAATTGACACTACTGCCTGTAACATCCTTCCATCCTAAATCTTGCTGAGTTCTCCAGCCCTGACCTAACCTGCAAATCAACCTCGAAAGAGAAGCACATGCCTAAACATTAACAGCAAGTTAGTCTTCATCAGGTTTTTTACTATTAACCCTTGCAAAATCTGTGCTTTTTATTGCAACGTATCCAAGCCAAAGTGCAGCTACACAGCACACACAGTAACAGGAAGAACTGTAGAGTGTGTTCAGAAGAATGTGGTCCAGCTTATTTCCTTGCTTGAAATATTAAACTACATGCAACCTAAACATCACATGCTGGCATGTATTTATGTACATAAACATATGCATTACAAGCTTAAGAAACAGAGAGCTTGTTTATCAACTATCAGCAACCAAGTACATTGGAGCTTGGTTAAATGTGGTGGAGTACATGGAAGCTAAGTGTGAGTGCAATTAAATTGGGGTATATGAGTGCCATGTGCTCAGATATTTTCTTCACTTGACTTCCATTGATTTCTATGAGGTTGATGTGTAATTGCCTTCTCCTAAAGCAAGCTAGTTGGTGTAGGATTCTGAAAAACAAATTTGTTTACTCAAAATAACATAAAATGTTGGTTTGCATCAAATACAGTCTCAGTGAGAAAATGATGCAGTACACAGTTAAGTAATTTCCTACCTAAGATAGCAGTTAATCGTGCCATCCATTTTAATGGAGTTTACATGTGTGACTAGAGAATAGTCATGTACTGAAGAACAGTTACATGCTTGAAAAAATCCTTTTCTGAGTTAGACTTAAAGCAAATAACACTGTATGGGTTTCTTTCTGGTAAACAGATATAGATCCATTTAACTTTGTTTTAGTTTAAGAGATGAAATGAAGTGTGTAATTTTCTTCCTAACTGTAGTGATATGTTCATATTGAAATATTCAGGAGGAAATTTATCTGAATATCTTGAAAAAAACCCAGAGAGATCAAAATTCTGTCTTGCATTTTTTTAGATAATTAATCCCAAATCTCTCAAAGTTCTAGTAGATAGCCATAAAATAAATTAGTAAAATAGCTAAGTATGTGATGTACTTGATGACATAACATATTGCAGCTAATGAAGAATCTGTTCTTTGTTTTGAGTCCTCACAGAAAGAAGGTCAAGAGGGAAGAAATCATTAGTTTAATAAAATAAATTCTATTTTTATTGAACCATTTTACTTGTCTTCTTATTTTACTGTTTTTCTATAATTATTACCAAGGATGATGAAAACATGTACTGGTTTTGGCTGGGATACAATTAATTTTATTCACAGCAGCTGTTTTGGAGCTGTATTTTGTATTTGTCCTTGAAACAGGGATGTTTTTGTTACTGAGCAGGGCTTACTTGGAGCCTTTACTGTTCCTCATCCCATCCCACCAGTGAGAAGGCTGGGGATGCACAAGGAGTTGGGAGGGGACACAGTGAGGACAGCTAACCCCAAGTGACCCAAGAGATATCCTACACTGCAGGACATCATCCTCAGCATATAAATATGGGGGAAGGTTGGTGCAGGGCTGCTGCTTGGGGACTGGTTGGTCATTAGGCTGTTGGCAAGCAACTGTTATCATTTATGTTGTTTTCATCTCTTGAGTTTTATTTCTCTATGTTATTTTCTTTTAAATTAAATTACTACTTTTTATTACTACTATTATTATTTTTGTCCTCATTATGTTCTATATCAGTTATTAAGCTGCTTTTATCTCAATTCATAAATTTTTGCACTTTCACCCTTTTGTTTCTCTTCCCACAGCCGACTGGGAAAGAGTGAGAGAATGGCTGTGTGTGGATTAGCTGCTGGCTGGAGTTGAATATTAAAGGAAGAGCTGTATTATATGGAAACCAAAGAGGAATGGATATTCTTTCAAAAAAATGCTCTATAACTGGAATAAACTACTTATTAAAGTGGTAGTAAAGTGACGGAAGGATTCAAGAGGTTTTTTATGTTACAATTCTGAAAGAATTTCCTGCTATTTATTTTTGCTGTTTTAAAAAATGTGTAAGACCTATACATAATGTTGAAAACAAAGACTTATGGAAATTAAAATCTGTTTTTTTTAAATTTCTTGTCTGAGCAGAGCAGCTAAATATTTTTCTATTGTATTGTATGATAAAAATGGGTGGAAAATAAATCTCCCCATCAAAGGGACTCTTAGAAAATGTGCAAATAAAAGTAAGGTGGGAATAATGAATTCCAAATCTTGAGAAAAAAGATGGTGTTGGATAGCAATTTCTTCTTGAAGGTGCTCCCAGCATGTTACACCACAACAGAAAGTTTTGAAATTAAAATAAATAAATAAAGCAAGCAACACCACAGTGGGGAAGTAATTACATTAACTAGTAGCTGTGGGTTCCAGACAAAGATGTGCAGGAATAATCACTGTTTTCTGTGCAACTGATATGGATCACAAGCAGCAATCAGACAGAGCTAAAGAAGCGAGTCACTTGAAAATGTCATACAGAGCAGTCTGTACCCTTACAGGATCAATTGTTAGAAGAGAGTATATTGAGCTTTTAGAGAAGCCATACTCCTTGAACTGAAAGCATTTTAGCCTTGCGTGTCATAGTCCACCCACTGAATTTGTAGACCCACTTTTTTCTCTACGGTAAAACAAGTCCCATATCGTGTACCATGAAACTAGAGATTGAGAAACAATATTCTTAGACAAGAACAAAGTTATATAATGGAACTTTGCATATATAAACTGCATATTTTTTTAGTAATTTATGAAAAGTGTTAAGAATCTGAGACACATAATTTAATTATAAAATGTACATTGCTTAGAAGCTGATAATGAGCAGTAGACTTTTTTGACAATTACCTAAATCCATATGAAACTGGCAAAACTCCATGATGTTATTACTACTTCTGTTGTAGCAGATTTTCTGATGTTTTTAATTCACTAATTACCATTACTGACACAAATGGATTGTTTTGTTATAAACACATAAATAAATGAGCAGGGAAAGAGATGGGGAATTTATTTTTGCTTTCACGTATATTTAGTGTGCAGTGAAGTCCTGGATAATCAAAGATTCAGAATCCAAGTAGGTATCCAATGGACATATCTCTCAGAGCAACACACTGCAACAGCAATAACCAATCTAGCTAGTGTAAATTATCCAAACAATGTGTACATAAACTACACATTGGGTTCTTGTAGACAAACCTAACTCCTTCATATTTATATTTATGTGGATACAGGCAGCAAAGCATATCTTAAAGTGTAAAATTCCTAGCAATAAAATCTCTTAAAGAGTAATACAATAAAATCAGAATATATTATTTATTATCTTCTTTTAAGTCTGCATCTTATGTAGAACTATTTCAAGAGTTCTTGAATAAAAATTCAATGGGAAGATTCAGCACCAATTTGAAAGCTTTAACACTACATTTCCCACCTGAAATATGGGAAGCATAAGGCTACAGATTGACATCATGAGGATATATTACAGATCTCACAAGAATTATGTTCCTTTCACTTATATTTAGTGTTAGATGAAAAGGTCACAACTGGTGATGACAGTGTCCATAAACTATGAGTTATAGTCCAAAGCTTTTTCGTTCATCCATTCTCACATCTTCAGGATGGTATTCTGTGCACAGCTGCAGGTGGCTGTATATATCCTTGTCATAAAATATCAGGAGATACATTATCAGTTCAACTAGAGCCATGGGTTGACAGCATTCTGCCTATACAAAGCAGATGTAAATGCCTGTCTACTAGGCTGGTTTATATCCTAAAAGCTGATCAGTCTACCTGGAGGAAGCCAAAAGTTTTGGTTTGAGCTGTAGAAGTCTTTTATAGAAAAAATGGGCTAAAAGTAAGATTTTTTTACTTTAACATAATAAATTAATAATTAGTAAGTTATTTTACTTGTTTTAGAAAGTCCTATATAATGTCTTACTTTCAGTATACCAGACGGTTTGTGCTGCTTTTTTTTTTGTTGTTCTCACCAATGTTTTGCAAGCTTGATTTAACATTGGAGTTTCAGACAAATTTTTGTTAGTCCCTTTACACACATTTTTTCCTTTGGTCCAGTTGCTTAATGATGTAAATATATATGGTTCAATCCCAGCTAATAAAGCCTGGTGGATTTACATCAGCTAAATGTCTGTCACTTAAGTTTAGCAAGAGGTTTATCATGAAATATTCCAAAACTGCACAGGATGGAATATTCAAACGTGAATACCTCTAGTGTGCCTTCATAAGCTACTACGTGGCCACTGAGAGGCAATAGTAGACTCTGTTCACTTAGAGTCTTCTCATGCTGTGAAGTTAAATGCATTAATTTGATGGAGACTCCTGGTGTTTCTTGCAATTGTAGTGTCTAACAATATTTTCTGTACTGCATCACTGCTAAATATGCCAATTTCTTTCCACAAAGTAAATAATAATTTCTCTTTGCTTGAACGGACTTCACAGGTTAAACTTATGTGTAAAAGGGGATTAGAGTCAAATCACAGAACCTGTTGTCCATCTCACCCTTCTTTAATCAGTCTTTTCTCTAAATCGGGGACAGATGGACCATGAAGGAGGTTAATGGTAAAATCCCAGAGTCTGGAGCATGGTGTGTGTTGGAACCTGAACTGACATAATATATTTAATGACAAAACATGTTAATTTGCATCCTCTGAGTAGAGTACTCCTACTGTTTTAGGTTAACACTCTGCATTCCCTTTCAGTAGGAGACCCTGTGGTAGATAGGGACAGG
>VYXD01002014.1:173522-212076 GCA_013397195.1 Hylia prasina | reverse complement strand
ATATACACACACATATATATAAACTAGAAATAATACTGTTTATCTAAAGTTTTCACATCAAGCTACAACTAAAGAAAGGAAAAAAATATCCCTCTAGGGTTTCAACAACTAAGAGTAGATAGTATTAATACAAGGGCTATCCATTAATATATTATCTAGCCAATGGATAAGCCTTGCAGCATTTTCTTTTTGTGAATTCTCAGTGGACTTCAGATTTCTATCAGCAGACATCCAATTTACATGTGAATCGTGATTTCATCATATCATATCCTGTCATTCCACTAGGAATAATTTCCTGTCATTCCACTGTGAATCATTTCAGGAAAGTACAGATGACTTAATAATTTACAATTAAATAGTTCATGTCATGCTGGAGCAAACCATGTGAAAAGAATCAGTGTATTTGCCACACAAATGCAAATACCTCTGGGAGATGCAGGGTGGAGAGGAAGAGAAAAGAAAGGAGGAGGAAGAGAAGAAGAAAAGGCAATAATTTAATGATGGACAGGAGAATGGCAGCATGTAGCAAGACAGTGGAGTAGGAGCCCAATTTTAACAGAAGTCAGAAAGCTAGATATAAATGAGGTTGTTAAGTAGGTTGAAGAGAAGGCAGCCCAAATACCTCTTTGATAGGAAGGGTGATGTAAACCTTCCTGTTCTGCTGAACACAGGAGAACTCTTAACAATCTCAAGGGACAAGCTACAGGCCTTGTCACTGAACAATTTACTGAATGAATATCACTTGTCTTCCCTCCAGTCCCTTCTCCTTCATGAACCCACCTCCACCATCTTTTTGTTGTTGTTGTTGTTGTTTAACAGGCTTTGAATTTTAACATTTTATTAGAAGTTCAACATTATTTGTCAGCAGCTTTGGGAGGTTCTACATATGGCTTTGTGCTAATCTATTCACTTTGGCTCTGCCTTTTATCTTATTTGTGATGTGTGGCCAGCTCCACTGCATTCCCCTCTGCCTAGAAGAGAAGAGAGAGGAAATATATTCTTGTGGTCTTTGATACAGTACTATTAATTCTCTTTTCTGGATGGGATTCATCTTCCTTGGCTTTAGACTGTTACATACAGATGTCTCTGTCTGAGATACTCATCACTGTCTCTCTGTGGAAAAAAAAAAGAAGAGCTTTAAAGGGGGACTATTCTGTCCTACATGAAACACTTTTATTCAAGCAGAGTTAAATTTCCCTCTAAAATTACCTGTTTCACAGAATCATAGCAGCACAGCATCATAGTTTGGGTTGGAAAGGACCCTGAAGATCATCCAGTTCCAAACCCCTGCCATGGGCAGGGACAACTTCCACTATCTCAGGTTGCTCCAAGCCCTGTCCAGCCTGGCCTCGGACATTTCCAGAGCTCCAGGGGCAGCCACAGGTTCTTTGAGTAACTCATGAAGTGTCTCAGTACCCTCATGATAAAAAAAAATATTTTTACCTAAATATACATTTTCCTTCTATAAATTTCTCTCTATAGTTTTGGCAGGGTTGTTTGTTTGTTTGTTTTTAGTTGGGGCTTTAAAAAAAATAAAAAACAACCTATTATGAGTCCAGATGAAAACATCTATGAGCTGGATGCTAAAAAGTAGGTGTAATTAATACAATATTCCAAGTCAGCTTATTTTGGTAATAATATGGCAGGATATACAGATAACAGGAGGGATGCTAGAAAGGGGTTTTGAGCACAAAGATGAACACACCTCTGCAAAGCAAAGTAAACAGACAAAAGGTGACCTTCTAATCAAGATCCAAAATAAAATCACTTACCTACTAGACAAATATCCCTTGAGAAAACATTCTGCCAGGGTGAGTCATCATGAAGAAGGACACCAAACACAAAGGCAGAGGAAGACAGATAGAAAAAAAATTAGTCCTTTGATGGCATTTAATAGTCAGGGCAAATTAATTCTTTTCATTGCATTAATTTAATCATATACAACAAGGGCAAGGCAAAAGGTGTCATACATCTCCATAACCATGTCTTAAACTTGCCCTTTAAAAATGCTTTGGTGTAAAAGAAGAAATAGTGGAGAGTTGATAAAAAAAACAGTGTTTCACTAGGATAATCTTTACTGCAAGATTTGTCTCCAGCTTGTAAGGGAACTTCAGCAATCTTATGCATAAATTCTCAATCAGATTCTTTTAAGAGCAGAAACCATAGGAAAAAATGGTTCCTGGTTAGATACTTTTCCGAATGCAAGGTACATGGGATAGTGGAAAGGTAAATTAACTCCCAAGGGAGTTCCAGTTACTCCATGTAATGCCTGAAAATGGTCAAAAAAGTTACATCAATAAAAAGACCTCGCATATTCCGTGGAATTTATATCAAAGATTACTGCAATTTATAAATAACAATTAATTCTCATTATGTCACCCCAAGACATAATTGATAAAAGCAATTTAATCTGTGGGTGGACTCATAGCCCAGAACAAAATAAATAAGAACAAAATAAAATCCCTAGATCTCATGACTGTATTTCAGAAGAGTACATACAGTGAATCCAAGTTACATTCTGTAAGTCTTTCATCTAGCTTCCCTCCAGAGAGTGAGATTGAAAATATAATGATAGAAACTGTCTTTATAACAGTAACACCATGGTTATAGAAGCCCTTCAGGACTGGGAAAGTTATGTTCAATTCCTCCCTGCAGGAATTTAATCTATTTTCCCTCCTTACATCTGAGAAATCTTGAAAAATTTTTGTGCTAAATGACAAAGCTTCAACAGGGCACCAGGAATGTGCAATTGCCCTCCTTAATTAATAATAAGGAAGTATCTTATATGTTATTTTACAAATGGGATACAAACATTCTCTGCTCTGAAATAATTTAAGTTTTATAGGCATGAATTAAAGATTAATTAATTGCACTCAAGGAAAAAGAATAAAACCTGAGTGAATGGGTATGTCCTTGAATATCCAGCTAGAAACAGACTTTAGTTCTTACTCTTGATTTTTTATTTCATCCAACTGATAAAAACTGCCCTCTTATTCTCTTTGTTATCATGGTCTCCACAGGAAAATGGAGATGACATGTAAAATATTGTAAGAAAAAATTGGGCCAGTCATTTTTTTTAGGGCTTTCTTGAATGGCAAAAATTTGTTATTTGTTATGAATGTCACGAAAAGATTTCCAATGCCAATAAATAAATAAATAAATAAAATTGTAAGTAAGTATGTTCTAGAGAAATATTTGGGACTGTAGCCACAAATTAGTGTGGTACATTCATTCTAAATACTGAGCAAAGTGTCTAAGTTACAGAAAAAGATAAGTTCTCAAAGATTTATTCTTGTCTTTCATGTTTCTCAGCCAAACATGTAGGATGCCTTTGATATGAAGCAGATCTGAATGCACTGTGCAGGGATCCTGGGTAGGTGACATGGAATTCCAGCTTTCACTGTTGCTACAGGATCTACCTACAACACCTGCAGGGCCTTTGATGCCTCTTGCCCTGACAGTTTTGCAGCTCTTTTGCCAAAGCATCTTCCCCGTACTTGAAGGTCTATTTTTTACCACGCAGTGAGAGGGAAATTATATGATCTGTATTTGCAAATGCAAGTGTGAATTACAGACAGCAAACTAAAAGGTCCAATATGACATATTAGAAACTTCTGCTTCGTTACTGCCTTTTCTGTGGTATGGGATCTCTTTTTGACGTATCTGTATCACCAAAGGTTGTTCTCAACAACTCCAGCTGGGATGCTAACTCATGGCCACCACATACAGGCTGGATAATTATATTTTCTTCTTTTGGCAAAGCCTTGGATGTGCTATTTGTCATAGGAAATATTAGTATTAATTATAGGTAGTATTTCACATCACTGTCCACTTCCTCATTAAGGGATGAAATACTCAAGTGCATGTACCCACATTAATTTTCATTAATGATGCCAATTAGCAAGCAGTTATAAACTCATAATAATATTGTAGCTATATAAATCCTTATTGGGACTAATTTTTATCCACCACATAATCAGCTAAATTACTGAATTAGTCTGCTGTGGATTTGTCACTTCTGACACAAGTTCATTAAACAAGGTTTAGGGTCTTAGGCAATTTTCTCCCAAAGTAAAAAAATAAAATGCAAATATTTGGGTAGGGAAGAGCAAATGAAAATATTTGGTTCTGTTTGATTTTGGAAGGCAGGGAGAGATTGGAGTGTTTTTTCTGTTCAACACCCAAAATATCCTTGAGTAGGACAGAATTATTCAGTGACTTCAAATGCATTGAAGTGTTTCATTTTTGTATTTTTATTTATATATTGGTTTCATGATGCAGGATAAAAACACATACAAATAATAACAAAAATTAAAAAGGATGTTGTGAAACCAAGAGTTTTGATATTCTGGGTAATATTATGTTTCAAACCCTTGCATTTCTCCAGTCCTCCTGCATGCACTGGGCTTCCTCACTCAGCCTCCAGCTGTCACTTTGCAAACATGTTTTTTCTTCAATGGCTCCTGCATGAATCTTTCAGGCTCATGCAGATGTCAGACACTCCAACGTTTTAAAATTAATTTAGACATCTCTGTTCAGGTGTCTAATCTGTTGCGGTGAAATGAAACATTTCAATTCTCTCAATAAAACAACATATTGTGGATCTCTTTGAGGATTGTCTTTTTTTGTTTTCTCAGAAATCTGTTTTCAGCTAACTCAGACATGCCAGGTTTGGAGGGGTTGGTGGAGAGTTTATCTCTGAGGTTTCATCCAGGTCTAGATGGGAAAACAAAGGGTTTTCCTGGAACACCTCCTTTCAGGCTTCTCTGTTAAAAAGTTTTATGTGTATCCAAAACTTACAAGGCTGATGACGCAGAGGAAAATGGAAAATGGAAAATGGATTATAAAGTTTTTTCAATGTTATTATACCTTAATATCTATTAACCATGATAAGTTTACCAAAGTTTGTTGGCAAGAACAAAACCCAGCAACAATTATTTTTCAGTTAAAATTTCAGAGGGGCAAGAGTAAAATAACTTACAGAAGTGAAGAAGAAGGTTCTGCAAGACCACAAGTGGTGTTCAACAAATGCAGAAGACAGCTCTCCTTTATCTAACAGAATCCAAGGCAGTAGGTTAGCAAATTAGCAGAAAAACTCATGTCAGAATAAGTGTAGAGAGACTTCTGGAAACACAAATTAAATAATGGATGCTCCCTAAAACTTCTCACACAGCATATCCATGTGAATGTTACAGCCCAATCCTCTCACCACAGCAGGAGCACAAAGATATAATGTTGCCATTATTTTTAAACATGACCACATTATCTAGGTTTCCTCTTTTCCCCACCATATAATTCCCTCAGGCAGGCTTTTTATCCTGCCACCTTCAACTGAACAAGCTAATAATCAAAATTATTCAACTATTGACACTATTCTCTGTTCACTCCAGTCATTTAACAGCTGTAATATTCTTCACCTGGTAGCACTGTAACATCCTTACTTGTTAATGGAACAAATATCAGCTTCCAAATGCCTCTGGCTTGGCAGAGAGAAATGGTGCTGTCACAATTATCATGAATCAGTGCATCCAACACTGCTCCACATGCCACATTTTAAGCCAATAATAATTTTAATAATAAGGTTATGGCTGCCTTGAGCAATTGGAGAAATCCCTGAGGTAGTGTCAGCTGAGCTGATGTATCCATTCAGACGGGTGAAAGGCCACACACAAGCACTTGTTTACGCCTCTAAAACAGGAGAGCTTCATTAATTAAGGCTTCCATCAGGTAAGACCCACAGATGCGTCCACAGAGTGTCCAGCTCCAAAGGTGACTAGCCATACTGCCGAGGAAGGCATCTGCCCCCTTAGATGCTGCATGCATCTAAGGTTACATTTCTGGCTGGTTGTTCATGCCTCTGCACACGCCTTGCAGAAGTAAATGTTTTAGGTGAGGTATGAGACAGGGAGCTTCATCGCCCCACGTTCATGCCACGGGAGAGGGAGAGAGGGACAGTGCAGTGTGCAGAGGCTGTCATGTCTTGAATGGGGAACATTGTCCTAGTGATTCTGAAGTGACTTTTTCTCTCCCTCTCTACAAAAAAGAAGCCTGAGCAGCAGCATAAATCAAAGGCCTGAACTGCTGGAAATAAGCTGAGTTTTTTAATTTTTAATTGCCATTAAAAGGCAATAATGACTGAAAGAGCTGCTGGCTCTAAGGCTGCTGTTGGTTTCTTCTATGAAACCAGGATCTTTTTATTTGCTTGCATTTTCTTGCAGGTCACCTGGCTTTAATTCAAGTCAAGTAGTTTAATATTCAATGAAAGAACATGTAAGATGCACTTTTCCTGCACTTTCACATCCTGGACTAGGGATCCTGCCTTTTTGTTTACCTCAATGGGAAATTTATGCATGTTTTTTAAGTACCATCAATTACCATTCACAAAACAACTAGCACATAATTGTCTGTATTTTCAGATCAAGTCACAAAAGCGTGTGCCAGTACCTGTTACATTTGATTGGACAAGATCACACAGAAGTACATTAAGAAATGGAGACAGAGATGTCAAAGCATTTCCAATGGCAACAGCAACCACCCCGCTCATATCAACAGGGGGGAAATGGAAGCATAAACCAAATTGCATCCAAATGATTGCAATTGGAGCACATGTGTTATGGGAAAGGTTTGAAGTTAGCACATGTGCTGATATAGCAATATGACGATGAAGGGGAAGAAAATTCCAGCATTCAGTGTCTTTGCAGCACAGATGGCTGGGTTTGCTTTGCTGGCCTACTTGCTCATTAAAATGAATCAGATGAATCTGGCTATCCCAAACTGTTAGTGTATGTCTCTGCCTTATTATTCTGTGCTTTGCAACAATGATGATACTATTCTGCCCATGGGCCAAATAATGCTTCAGTGTGGATCACACGATATTCTGGTGGTGGGCTGTTGGTGTCTTGACTAACAATCCACACTGCAGTGAAATCTAGGAGAGGCTGCAGGCACCAATGGGATCATATCTGGGTGAATCATGTTTTACAGAATCACCCAGTACGTACTACACAGGCAATAAACAACTATGTGCAATTAATTACAGCATCACAAATGAAACCCACTTTTGGGAACTTTCATGTTTGGACAGTACTGAGTGGTTAACTAGCAGACAACCTTTTAGTTTTGTGCTCTTTTTCCTTTTTAATGTGGCAAAGGATGTGTATAATGCAAAGAACATCACTGTTTTCCTCTTCTTGTTGTCTTTTTTTCTCTTTTTTCTGTCCTTTTTTCTCTTTTTATTTTTTTTTTTTTCCTTCCAGAGAGTGAATAACAGTTATGAAGAGTGGGGTTATATATGGTCCCTCTACACAGTCATAAAGTGTAAATTTCCAACATGAGATGCCTGTGGGGAGGGTAGATTTTCCTTCAGCCTCACAAGTCCCACTGATGTTAATAAAGGAGGCATGTTTACAACACCCCTCGCTGAATAATTTACATCTGCACAGACAGAGAGTCAGAAGGCAAAGCTGGAGACACATCAGAAAGCTGGCTTTAAATCAAGTTAAAAGTTTGCCTGTGTTTGTGGGTGGTTTATTATTATAAAAGGAAATCAATGCAAATTGAAATTAAAGCTGTCCGCTCAGCTTTGAGGGCTTCAGGATGGGGTTTAACAGGAGGGTAGGAAAGTAATATGTATGAGGCACAGCTGAAAGAAAAAGAGAGGTTTAAGGAGGGAAATGAAATACAAAGGTTAAATGAACAGCAAAGAGTGATATGAACTACAAAGCAAAGTTAAAGTAGTTCTTTTGGAACTTCTTTCACAAATATATTATTTTGTTTGCCAACAAAGAGGAAGAGAAAAATCCAGTAAGTTTGTTGAAAATAATGGAAATTTGAGAATAAAAAATTATTTTGAGTTAATGGCTGTGTTTTAGATGTACAATTAGTACCAAGCTTTCAAAATAATCCAGTTGCCAAGACATAGACTGTCAGGGGCATCACTAAGAATGCATCTTATAAGATTGTTCCTAGAGGCACAAAGCAAAAGAGGCACATAACATGATGGTACCTTAGCCAGCCCTGGGTGGACCAGCTGAGGCGCAGAAATATTATTCTGTTAGTGTAGCTGTTTCTTACTGCTCTGAAGATACACTTTCACTGAATATTCAGAATTAGTATCCCGCCCAAACCTTAACTAATTTCCTATGGGTAACTTAAAAGTCACTGTGAAGCGCTCTAAAAATTAATCTAAGTCTGTGGATGACAAAGGTACAGATCCCCATAGGGGATGAAACTCCCGGGGGTCTGAGGCTGGACAATTGGACCCCTTTGAGCTTCCTCAGGACTTTGACCCAATGGCAACGTGATGGAGAGGCAGCTTTGAACCAATTGTCCAGAAATGGAATTTTAATAATACAAAAATGACAAACAAGAGGCCATACACTATATTGGAGCAAACAGGAAGAAGGCAGTAACAAGGGGCAAAAGGCGGGGTCCAGGGTCAGACGGATACTTTTGCCTCCTGGTGTGGGGAGCAGTTAAGGTGGGGTGTGAGGAAAAGGTCCAATAGGGGAGAACGATTAAAAATATTAAAATTTCTGTNTGGCAACGTGATGGAGAGGCAGCTTTGAACCAATTGTCCAGAAATGGAATTTTAATAATACAAAAATGACAAACAAGAGGCCATACACTATATTGGAGCAAACAGGAAGAAGGCAGTAACAAGGGGCAAAAGGCGGGGTCCAGGGTCAGACGGATACTTTTGCCTCCTGGTGTGGGGAGCAGTTAAGGTGGGGTGTGAGGAAAAGGTCCAATAGGGGAGAACGATTAAAAATATTAAAATTTCTGTACCAAAAATCAACCTATGGTAACACAAAGACCTAGGAACTTTCTAACAACAATTTGCATACTCAGAACAGGGTTTCCCAGGGCATTAGTCCTGGGTTTTCCTCTTCCCAAGGGAAACCAATCTCTACAGGATAAAATGTTGGATCCCCTCTGATTTTCTGGACAGAGGGGAACTATTTCCTCCCTAAGGAGGTTTGTCTGATCCAGTCATTTAAGCCATGGGTGAAACCTACAGCTTCTCAAAAGACTTAGGAATTATCCCTCACAAAAGAGTTTACTGTCAAAGTCTAAGCAAATACGGACCAAGAGCACTAATGAGAATTGCACGATCACAGAATCACAGAATGGGTCAGACTGGAAGCAACCCAGTGGGGCCATCTGATCTCACCTCCCTTCTCAAGCAGAGTCATCCCAGAGCACAGGGCGCAGGATTGTGCCCAGAGAGGTCTGGAATATCTCCACTGAGGGAGACTCCACCACTCTGGACAATCTTTTCAGGGCTCAGTCACTGCCCAGGACAGAAGTTCTTCCTCATGTCCAGGTGGAACTTTCTGGGACCAGTTCCTGCCCATTCCTCTGGTGCCATTGCTGGGCCCCCAGAGCTGAGCCTGGGCCCTGCTCTGACCCTCCCTGCAGACAGGGACAGACAGAGATGGGGTCCCCTCTCAGCTGGGGCTCCTCTGGAGGCTGAGCAGCCCCCCTGCCTTAGCCCTTCCTCATAAAGGAGAGGTCCTTCATCATCTTTGTAGCCCTCTGGACTCACTCCAGGATTTCCCTGTCTCTCTTGTCCTGAGGAGCTCAGACCTGGACACAGCACTCCAGATGTGCCTCATAGGGCTGGGCAAAGGGGCAGGATCCCCTCCCTGACCTGCTGGCTCCCTGTCCTTCTTGGCCCCAGGCCACCACTGGCTCATGGACAGCCTGATATCCACCAGGACCCCCAGGCCCTTCTCCTCAGAGCTGCTCCAGCAGGTCATCCCCAGCCTCTGCTGGAGCCTGGGGTTGTTCCTCCCCAGGTGCAGGACCTGCCTTTACTCTGTTGGATTTCAGAGGTTCCTCCCTGCCCATCTCCCCAGCCTGTCGAGGCCCTTCCGAAGGGCTGCACAACCCTCTGGGATATGGAGTCTTGGAGAAACTAAGGTTTTGGCTGCTGTAAATTAGTTGAGTATTCACATATCAGTTTCACCATAGCTTCACAGAATTATAATATGGTTTGATCTGGAAGGAGCCTTACATTTCATCCCATTCAACACCCCTACCATGGACAGGGACATCTTTCACTAGAGCAAGTTGCTCAAACTAGACCTATTTACTGGGCTGGACCCCTTCCATCTAGCTGAGGACACTCAGTACGCTAACAGGCTTATTGTTTGGCCCATCCCATATGCCTGTCTTTAAACAAGGCAAACATTTACACAGATTTTTTTTTTTCTTTTCTACTGCTTATAGAAGGAGTACTGGATAACTAACTTAATTTCAAATACAAAAGCTCCAAATATTTTTGGTGGAGATTGAGGTCCTGCTGCTGCTAAACCACTTCATCAATGCATAGTTTTGTTACATTGGTTGGTCAGGGACTTTGTGCTGTTGCCCCTTACTTTTCCTGGATGTTACTGTGTCCACTGAGTTAATGGCAAAGCTGCCTGGAAAATACAAAATACAGTCCCTTCCAGATGGGTTTCTGGGGTGTTTGCTGAGCAGTATTCCTACAGACTCACCCACACCATCCTAGAATGGGTTGGTTTTTTGCACTCTTCACTCCAGGACTGGCTCTAGTGCTGTTGCAAACACATCTGTGACAATGACAGCTCCTCTGAGACCTTGTTTCCACTCTTCTGTCTGTCTCTATTATCCATCCTATTTTAACAGAGCTGTGAAAAAGTTTCCATGGTCTGTAATTTCGTCATGACTAAGAGTGAGCTCAATTACTTCTGTTCTCATTCTACATTAAGAAGTAAGAAAAAAGTGCCTTAATCCAAACTGAAGTGACCACTGTGCTGCAAAGCTGACACATCCCACACAGCTCTTATGTGTTAAGCAGAATCATCTGTTTCCCAGTTCAGTAAGTCACAAAGTGATGGGGAGGGGTTTTGCTTATTTTTTTAAAATACAGGGGGTTTTTTCCCCCTAAAATACCAAGCTTGGTGATAGTTTAGTTGGAAATTGCATGATCTGAACAGATGGAGGAAAAATCTTTCACAGAAAATATATGCTTATTTCATTAACTGATGTTTAAGATGTTTTTCACTAGGTAGGAACCTGCTGAATATTTTAAAAGGTTATTGTTCTGCCATAATCACTACACCACTGTGTAACTACAGAGTGATGTTGAATGAAACAAAATGAACTTCACAGAAGTGTCGGGTGAATGTTTATGGTAGCAAATTGTGTGACTGTTCTTAAACCAGCTGCTTTCAATAGGAAGTGGGCTGTCTTTCCTCAGTGCACCCCTCTTTGGTTCGGAGCCAAGAACTGGGAAAAAAGAAAGAAGTTGGCAATAAATGCAGGCAAATGGGGAGGGGAAACTGAAGTAAAAGGAAATTAAAATTTTGTTTCACTATACCTCCATATTTCACTGTTTAGTTTGATGTCAGTGTCACATAAACATGTTTGTTTCCTAAGAAGAATAAGAAAGAAATCCCTGGTAAGAAATTTATATATATTCTAAGTGTAATTTGTTTTATTTACAAGCCTGGCATAAAATGGTCAAACAGCAGGCAAGATAATCTATTCTTCTTGGGATCCTAGCCCTGTGCGAAGTTCCTAGGAAGCAATTTAGTGTTCATAGATAAATCTAAGCAAGAGCCCAAACAGGAGGGCAATCTTTCCTTATGTTATTTCTGTTATACTTGCTCCTTGACATCCCTCTATGGTATCTCTCCATAATTCTAATTTAATATTATTACATATTTTCTGCAGAATCATATTTTTTGTCAATTAAGTGCAGGAATTTTGAGGTTCAGATATTTTCAATATCAACAACTACACTTGAGGTAATAGTTCTAGATTACCTCTACAGTTTATGAAGAAAAAATATTTGCTTGTGGGAGCAATCTCTCCCAGTCTATTTATTTTTTAGGATGGGAGGGCTGAGTGAATAGGATGCAGGTTTGCCAAAAATTAGTTGGGAATTCTGATGGCCAATAGTCTAAGCAGGAGTCATCAGTGTTCCTGTGCCATGAAATTGGCCAGCAGCATTCAGGGCTGCATGAGCAGGAGATGCAGGGGGACAGAACTTGTGAGACATAAGGAGAAGTTGGAAGTTTAATAAGCTGGATCTTACTGCTGTCTACAGCTACCTGTGTGTAGAGAAGCTGGAGTCACTGGTGAATGTTAGAGGTGGGAAATTTTGGCTATATATTTGGAAAAAAATCTAGATGGTGATGAGGGTGGTGAAGTACTTTAGCAGGTTGTCGGGGTGAAATCTCCTGTTTTTGTGAATGTTCAAACCTTGACTATACAATACATTGTGGAACCTCATCTAATTTGTTGTGCTTTGTGAGGTGGTTTGAACTAAAGACTTCCAGAAGTCCTTTCCATGCACCTCTGAATCTATGATTTGTGCCCCATAAGTTTGTGTGGACTTTGCAATTATGAAGAAAGCCAAAGGGCCATAAAGAAAATTACACATTCCCATGAAAACCTCTCTATTTATGACCTCCTCCATTGTTGTACCTTCTGAGCCAAAATTAGTCACTCTTTTATCTCTACATTTATTGGTGCGTTCTCTAACCATCTGCCAGTGCACCAGTGCATCTACACCATGACAGGCTGCTCTGTTACCAGTTTTGTATTTGGCAGTCAAACTAAGATATCACAATAAGATTACAAATAGAGATGCCTTACCCTGGCTGAAACAGTACATTTTTCCTTAGCCAAACAAGAAAGAACCAAAAGACTTGAGGAAACAATTATTTTTTATCTGATATGGCCTCACACCCCAAGGAGGAGCACACATCTTGTGTGTGGAAAGGAACAATTCAGTCTCTCACTCTCCCATTGATACAGAGACAAGGCTATAACCAACAAGGCGATTTCAAATATATTTCATAAGGCTTGTTTCCTTTTTCTTTCTCAGCTTTTCTTATTGAAGTAAAACAAATTAAATTAATGAACTTTCAGGGAGACAGCTCTGATCCAGGGACATACTTATCTGTGAAATAGTTTTTCAGTGAGTGTAATAGCAATCCCTGAACTGAAAATGTCTGCAATGAAAATTCTGTCAGCCATCAAGAATAGATTAGCACACCTTGACTTGTCTAGAGAGACCCCTAGGAACGGGGCTGGACTATCAGCTTTGAGTCTGTGTCCCAAAATCTCATTGTTTTCAGTATGTCAATCAAAGATGGTCAGAGAACAGGGTCAGACAGGTGGAAGGAGGAAAATTGGTTTTACATGTGGGGTGACTGAGATGTTTTGGAATCAGCCTGAAAAATTCCATTCTAGGAAAACTAGGACGGGGTTTGTAAAGCTGTGACATGGAGAAGCAAGAGTGGGAATATTTCTAGTGTATCGTATAATGCAAGAATTATGGGTATCAAAAGAGCCTGTCTGAGGGTAACTTTTGCAGAAACAAGAGCCATTTCAGCTTTTCACAACATGTATTTAAGGTCCCATGAGATGCTGTGGCTGCTACAGGTTGATATCAGCTCAAGGACAGACTAGATTTCACAAATCTGCAGAATCTCTCTCTGTTAAATACAAATATCTGGCTCAAAGAATTCCAGGCACTGAAGTTTCTGAGTTTCTTGCAGAGTCTGATTCATTGAGGAAAGTCTCTACCTTGTCTTGTAGCCCATCTCTGGGTTTCTGATTTCCCAGTAAATGTTGGTGACAGTGGCCAGATGGAATAGAATGATTATTCATATGACTATTAAGGAGTGATTCAAAGAGAATGCAAAAAGCTCCTGAAAAGCCAGTATTTGCCCCAGAGACAAACTGATGTGGGACAGATCTTTGCCTTCATGCTTTTGAAATTTGGTGTCACCCTGGAACACAGCCACAGCTTTTGAAAATTGATAATTTCAGTATCAGACAAGATAATTCCAGTATCACACAAGAATGAGAAATATTTTCTTGAAAAGATATAACAATGTGTTTGCTTTCATTTTCTGTCTGCCACAGTTTCTTGCCATTCATTAAGACTATTATAGTGAATAATCATATTGGGAATTTAGCATTAATAACAGAAAATATTTACAGATCACTCCTTAGTCAATTCTTTGAATAAAGGATAAAAAAAGACTTCATTCTGTTGGTTGTGGAAAGAAAGTGAATACTATATCATCATCCTGCTGGGATCCAAAACACAGGATGAAAAAAAATCTCTAAAATTAAGCTTATAAATCCATATTTAGAAGCCTGTGTGTATAATCTAAAATTTGTCAACAACTCAGAGGTTCCCTGTGGAGTTGGCAATAGAACTCAGAAGCTGTTACAGCACAGTCTGAGTGGGCTCCTCTTTTCTGAGCTGACTGTACTATTTCCAGTTTTGTGAATGGCTGTACCACAACAGATGCCCTGAAGCTTATACCTATCTACAAAACAGTTAGATAATTTCCTTGAGGAGCAATATTTCAAGAAAAACTCACTGACACTTGCTTTCTACTCATGTCATTTTATCTTTCTTTTTGTTGTTATTATTATTTTATTATTTATCTGATTTTTTAGTAATTCTAAGATTCTCTACTGTGCAGGTGGTAAGGCACTGGAATAGGCTGTCTGGAGAAGCTGAATGTTCTGTCCCTGGAAGTGTTCAGATCCAGGACTGGAGAAACCATTTTGTTCCAAACCCCATAGCAGGGGTTTGGAACGAAATGATCTTTAAAATTCCTTCCAACCCGGAACTACCTGTGATCTTGTGATTGAGAGTTCATGGATTTTTATCATTCTAAAAGAAGTCTGTTTTTTTTCAATGTTCCCCTGGATGCTCCTATTACTTATGGCAATTGAGAGACTCATCAAAGACATGAAATGTCTTTCTTTCTGGGATTTAGTATATAAAAAAAGAAAAATATTAAACTCCAGATCATACAGCTGTGTTAGACACCTTAAGCTCTCTTTGTTGTCAGTTTGGGAACAGTCAGACTAGGGTACAGTTCACCTCAGGGTCTCAGACACGGAAGATGGTCCAAATTAATCATTCTTTTCAAATGCCCACTTCTCCCCATTGACTTTATTAGACATCACAAGTCAATGTAGCATACTCAAACATCTGTTTAATCCCTTGACATCTTGCTCAGAATGAAACAACTTCACTTTGAAAACCTAATATTTAATTTATTCTCTGTATTTTTAATGTGGTATTACCACTGGAAGAATACGCATAAAATATTGAGTAAAAAATATTGAGAAAAAAAAGTCCAATTTTCATTAGAATTACACTTACTACTTCAGTGTTTTACCCCATTTCAGTAATACAGCAGTGATCTTTTGTCCTCATGCATATGAAGAGTAAGACCACAAAAAAGGTAGTTGCAGTAGAAGCTAAGAGCAGGTCCAAATTAAAAGTAAAATAAATAAGATCTCCAAATTTTTTATTCAGCCAAAAAGCAATTTCTTTGCCAGAAAATATTCTTCAACATCTGCCATCTGTTTGGTTTAATTTTTATTGATTTTGAATGAAAATGGCACTTGCTGTAAAGAATTGACATTCAAATCTAGGAATACATAACAGACCAGAATTCTAACTCGCTCTCCAGAAAGTGTTTTTTTTTTCTTTTTTTCAGTCCCTGGATGCAAATATTTTAATGGACTTATTAAATCAAAGTCAAACATTTCTAAGTAACATTTTTATGAGTCAGAGGTGTTGAGTTCATGAATGTGATTTTAGCTTTAGCCAGAGCAGCAAGTGACCTGCACTTCTGAAAGTCAATCTCTCAAGTCTGAATTTAATTTGGCCTTTGCAAAATAAATAGATGAATTGTTTTGGCATTTCACAAGCATTAAAACAAACAAACAAACAGATGTTGTTTTGAATAAAAAAATAAATAAAACATAGGCTCTAGAGGAACCATTTCAATGGGAATCACAACATTCTACTTTTTTCTGTTGGAACTCAAGAAGTCTATTTACTTCCATATGGGGGTGGAAAAAGAAAGGTTTCTCAAAAAACTGAAGAAACAACCCCAGACTGGCATTTTCACAGCACAATTAACAACATCTAAAAAGAGGAAATAAACTCTCACTCATCTGCTGACCACACAGGACTCCCAGTCAGCTGTAAAAGCCCTAACACTCGCAGCAAAAGCCAGAAGCTCAACATACAATATCCCCAAATGCTTGTTAAAATTGGGCAGGAGGGAGCTCCAGCCTTGCCTTCTGCTCTGGATTTTGTATTCTGTGCAGTAGCGTGTCAAGCAAGAAATTTTGTTTCCTTGCATTCCACTGACAAAATATTGACCAAAAATATTTTTTTGGTTTGCAGACGTTTAATTTTTAAATTGAATTAATGTTTGCAGAAGATATTTCAAAGATGTGTCCTTGTAACTATTGTAATAGGACTTAGTATTATTGCCACTGATAACAAATCCATTTAATAGCTGCTTTTCATGTTACCAGTTCCATACATCCTGTTTTTAATGAAGGCTGTTTTTCAACATCCTCCGTACTTGAAACCCCAAAGAGCAGATATATTCTTTTTAAATTTCATTGTAATAATAGAGGCTACTTGAAAGTATTATTCTAGACATGAAAAAAAGATTTCAAGATCCTGAGGAAGGTGTTTTTCCAGACAATACTATCAAACTCCTTAAGCTGACAAGTAGGTTCTCGCTGAGACCAATATCTGACCTAAAATTCTGATTATTTTATGTTGATTGATTTTCTCTCTATCTTGTGCCTTGAGCATCAGAGTAATACCATTTGGGTATGCCATAGTCAAGTATAGTTTTTTTCCTTTACAAACCGTCTGAGAAGAATAAATTATCTCTCTTCCACAGAAGAATAAAATATGGTGGGCCAAAAGCCTTGTCTGTAATCACATAGGCCATACTAAAGAAGGAGAGAAAAGGTAAAATCTACTGTTATCTATTGCAACCCAGCCTGCCTAGCAGCCAGGAAAAGAAAGGAAGATTTGCATGAATAGCTCTTTAGAAGTTTTTAAATAGATAATGTCCCCATAACACATTTAGCATCAAGGTGTAAGTCATGTTCCTAACCAAGATGCTGGTTGGAGGATTTGCATTGTTGTTGCTTGACTCGTGTTGACTAGGGACTACATTCTGTACAAAATCCATTTTGACTACTAAAACAGAACTGTTTTTATCAGTGCAGAGTGTCTTCATCAGGAATGTCTCAAATCTGACTGGTGACATACAATGATACATATTTCATCAGTATAGTTAACACAGCTCTACAGAAATCATCTCTCTATTCTGGGGAAATTTTCAGAAAGAGTAGGGAGCTGTGTATCTGTGCTCACATGCATGAAATTCATATTTGCAGACAGTTGATGAGTTTTAAGACAGTCCTTCTAGACCTTTCTAGGGTCTTTGGATGCCTTTTGATATTTATACAGAAGCATAAGAAACATATAAGTTTGTTTTCCAGAAGTGAAATTCCATCTGTTCAATCAGACCTATTTAAAAATCAAGTATTTGGTCTAAATGAACTCATAAGGCTTCTTCGTTAGTCCCCTCTTAAGAGATATTCATGCAATATGAAGCTCTCTGAGTTGAATAGAATGAACTGGCCTGTCAAGATGTTCTTTGTAAGCGCCCGGGATGGCTTCCAGGCAGCCCTGGAACCTGGAGCCTCCTTTTGCGGACGCTACGTTAACGGCCTAGGACTCTGGATCTTCTGGTCCCACGAACAATGCCTCCGCGGAAAGGAAGGAGCCTCAGTCTTAAGCAGTGAAGGAAGGAACGGTTTATTGAGGAACAGGGGAACTGCCCGAGACTGAGCCAACTGCCCCTGCGTGCGCCGCCTTTTATACAGGGGCGGGCACTCGGGGAGCGGCCAGTCACCAGCCAACCAGGGTAGAGCATGAGGGCGGGGAGAGCCCTGCCTGTTACGACAAGGCCCAATAGGAGCACAACAGGGGAGTGGTCGGGGAGGTCCAGCCAATCACTCGACGCCCTGCCTGGAACTTTCTAGAAGGCAGGGACCGTTCAAGGAGTGATTGACAGGACCAGGGGAGGGGTTAACAATGAGTGACAGGGCGGGAAAGTCTGGGGCCAACAATTTAGGGTTTACAGTCAGGAGGGGACGGGAAGAAACCAACTGGGGTACAATGCAAACTTTAACTTCAACATATTAAACTTTACAGAACATATATAACTTATGCTATAACAAGACACTACAGTTCTTTATGATAGAAAATTATACTCACCAAACTTCTGGACGTGAAACTTACAGATTAACACTTTGGAGTGGCATTTTGGAGTGCTTTAAATTTAGCTTTTAAAGCACCTAAGAACTTGCAATCAACCTACTTGGTAAAAATTACCCTTTCTGATAAGTTCAGTTTTCAACAAGACTATGGTTCTTTATCACTAGGAAACAGCATTCACAGGAAAACACATAGATAATATTTTCATAATGTATATTAAAAAATCCAGCCAAGAATTTTCACTAAAAGTTAATTTCAAGGCTAAATAATGTCAAATCTGCTTGAGCACTTGCACTTGTGCAAGTGCAAATGTGTGTCATGGAAAAGATCTAAGGGTTGTATCTTCATGCTCATCTCATCTGTAAGATAAATATGGTCTGGGAGAAGGCTTTGCAGGGAAGGTAAAAAGGGCCTAATTTGTTTTTTTAAACCAGGCTTATTATAATTTAAAACTGATCACTTTTCATATTCCAGAGGACCATTTTAAAATATTTAGTCCTAGAAGTTTACTGAAAAGTTGAAATCAATTTATGGGGTCGATAGCACACAAAAATAACCTCTCTCTAATATACAGAGTCTTTTAAATAACATCCTCTATGAGGCACTAAAGCTTTAATATCAACGATATTCCTGAAATGAGGGTAGTGAAAAAAAAACCCAAAACGTGAAGTGCAAAAACTGCTATCAATTCCAGTCACAGTGGCAGAATGACTCTAATAGCTGAGACGTTTATGAGTCATAAATTACCATTTATAAATGCAGTGTTTAGCATTCATTTCAATGGACAACATATGGTAACTACATTTCTAAATAGCTTGAACTGATAAATAGGCCAGTGAAGTGGCTCAATTTGTTAAAATGCTAACACATTAACTACTGCATGTGGTGGTGGCATGTTTGCATCCTTAACACTGCCTGTCTGCTTGGGCCTTATGGAAATAGACACTTGCCTTGAATTTATGAACTGGCAGAGTCAGTCTATTTTTCATAATGATTTATGAGGAATCACCATTTGCAGACTGGGTGATCCATCTATGACTGTGTTAGCTGCAGACCCACCACGTTACATACCATGACTGCATCCCACATGCTTTAACCCCTGGTGCCCTGTCTGGAGAGCCTGCCTGATTCCTCAGCAATGTTTGGGTCTCTTTGAAACCTTTTGTCCTTTTAAAGGAGTTAGGTAACGATTTGAATGTGATCATTACTACAATGAGATTGATTAACACTAAATGATCAGCTGATGACTCACCTGAGGTCATCTCAGTTTCTATTAAAATGGTGGTGTTTCATACACACCATTCAAAGCTGCTTTCTCTTTAATATTATGTAATAACCAAACTTATTTTTGGTTTTTTAAAAAAATAAAATAAATCAATTCTAGATCTGAAGAAAAGAGAAATGCCCTAGCAAGTGTAACGTTACAGTAATACAAACTCTGAATAATATTTATGAAAGCTTTGGGCAGTATTTTTTCTACTCTACCTGTATTTAATTAGCTTTCTTTTGTCCTGTCAATAATTTTTAAAAAACAAGCTTGACAGCCAAAGCAAACCCCCAGGTGTCCAAAATACAGGGCCAATTGATGGGTTCAGATGCTCCAGCACAACTGGATAAAAACCACTGAAATTCAACACAGCAATTTCTTTTTTGTTGTTGTTTTTTTTTCTCTTTTTTCTTTTTCCTTTTTTCCTTTTTTCCTTTTTTCCTTTTTTCCTTTTTTCCTTTTTTCCTTTTTTCCTTTTTTCCTTTTTTCCTTTTTTCCTTTTTTCCTTTTTTCCTTTTTTCCTTTTTTCCTTTTTTCCTTTTTTCCTTTTTTCCTTTTTTCCTTTTTTCCTTTTTTCCTTTTTTCCTTTTTTCCTTTTTTCCTTTTTTCCTTTTTTCCTTTTTTCCTTTTTTCCTTTTTTCCTTTTTTCCTTTTTCTTTTATTTTTTTTAATTTACTCTTCTTATTTTTTTACTTGTCTTTCACCACAATTCTCAATAACCTTTACTGCAAGGCTATTTTTTTTAACAGGAGAGGAAGGCGCTTCATAACTTATTTTCCTCATTGATGACTGTAGAAATACAGATTCACAGGGGTGTTCTGTGACAGAATAATAATATATGAGATCCAGTTTATTAAATCAAAATCACTATGAAACAGGTTTCTGCATTCTGCTAACACTATAAAAAAATTCTTGGGTGTGTTTTATGTAGGGTTGAAAAAAAAAGCCCATGCCGGGTTGCTTTAGAAAGAGACCATCCCCTAAAGCTTTCATCCAACAGAAACACCTACAGTGGAGACTACTGTCTACAAATTCACTGGGGACAAATTCACCATATTCTAAAGTGGATTCATAAACCAGGCCAGGTGAATTTCTCTTCATCAGCTATAAAGAGAGACTAAAATTTAGGTCAAGCACCAACTAAGCACATATTTATCCTTTCCTGATAAGGTTTTTATGCTGATAGAACTTTGTTTTGGAATGAGAATGCCTTAATCACAATGACAACTGCAACAATATTAATATAAATGATAATAATGACAATGGTAATGATAATGATGAAGAGAAAATGCAGTGCTACCTATTTTATAATTTTATGCAGTCTGGATCCAATTGTCTTAGGTATCACAGAAACTTTGGGGATTAATCAAACATGTTAAGCTAAATTGCATTTTGAAAAACCACACATACACAAAATGTGAGGTTTTTCTCACATGTTCCAGGAAGGGAACAGAAGTGGACTACATACTTGCAATCATTCAATAAATCCCCTGGTCCCATTTAGGTTTGTAATGGCAAAACTCTTGGTATGTAAACTTGAGGTGAGCACTTCAAAAGTCCTCTGCCCATCTCTACAGAGCATCCTTCAAGAGGAGGTGCTCTGGTAAACTTGTATTTTCAAATTCTTCCCAGAGGGACCTGAGAGGCTAGGGTTGTTTCAGTATTTACAGTTTCAAAACCTGAGAATATGTAAGGATTGGTTGCATTATTGATTTTGAAGCTGCAACCATTTGAGAAGTAATGTTGTGCAACAGTTATAGGAAATAGATAAGTTCTCAGTCTTAACTCAGTCTTAACTGTTAGAGAGAATAAAATGAGCAGAATTCAACCTTTCACACTGGCATCAGCAAAGAAAGCAATGAAAATTTCTATTCGGCAATGAAAATGTCCACCTGCAAGCTGTGCTTTGTGTTGGTTCTTATGTTTAAAACAGTTGCGTGGAAATCTCAAGCTTTCATGAGTGGTTATTGCTAAAAGAACAAATCAGCTAATATTTGAGGAAGAAAATTTCAAGACAAGGAAGAAGGTGTGTCTGACTATCAAACATGATCTCAAACTTACCAACATGTGCAAAGGTACTTTCAAGAGCAATATTGTCTTTAAATCAGGCTTTTCAACAGGCTAAATGCCCTCACTGATTTCTGGAGAGGCTGAGCAGCTCACCTCTATCTTTAAGAAAAGCTTCTGACAGTAATATCTGGTCAGCACTTTAAAAATCAGACCCTGAAAACTGACCTAAAAAATTCATCCCAAAAGATTCAGAAGTTTACTTTTCATTTAAGGAATGTCCCTTCACATTACAGTTATGTTTTTCCTTTATGGGTGGCAAAACAGGCAAGATAGGATTGTCTCTGCTGATCACATATAGCTCAAGGTGGTATGGAGCTGAGTTCAACCCAAATGTCTGAGAAGGAGTAAATGACTATGGAGAGAGGACTTTTCTCTCTTTTATACTTCAGAGATTGCCCTATAGAGTCCTTTCAGATTGGCTTAACAGCTTTGCCACTACACAGCTCATTAGTTCTTGCTATTTCTTAACGGAACAGCTGGGTAAAACATGTTTAATTTATAGTCAGCTTAGGACTGAAATATATTCTCCATAAAACTTTAAAAAGGAGAAAAATGATATAAAAAAATGTTCCTCCCAGCATAACCATCACTAACAAATAATGAGCTTGTTTATCATTGCTTTTTTATGTCTGGTACTTCAGGCATTTCAGAGCCCTTTCCAGACTATTATCTACTGCCCTTCAAACCCTTCATGTTGTTATCCTGTCTTTTATATCAGTAATAGGTTTTAAGACTCATAGTAATGAATGCAAATATATGACTGTTTTAGGGCAATAAAATTGTTCTATAGCAGTTAACTACACTCTTTGCAACAGTGAAAAGCATTTTAAATTAGCAGTTGGAGAAAACTAGGACATTGGAACACAGAGACAATATAAGAGTGCAGCAATCTATTGGCTGTTACCTAATGGAAAAGTTAGTTCATTAATGCTCAAGTCAGTAGTTGATCACTAAGGGCTGCAATGTAAAGTTTGACTCCTGTCTAATGTGCTGTTGTTAGCTGAATTGGTTTTCTAGAGTTTGTGTCTAGAGTTAATAACAAGTTTTAAAAAAGGAGAAAAGAAAACGTGGTAGTTGTTATTGTTTGTTGGGTTTTTTAGGTTGTTTTTTGTTTTGTTTTTGTTTTGTATCATTGAATTTTCTGTGTTTCTAGAAGTTCAGCAATTTTTTCTTCTGTTTTTCTTTGGTTTTTCTTCAGTTTTTCTTCAGTTTTTCTTCAGTTTCCCACGAATTCCTACCTGTAGTAACAAGTTGGTGATCCATATAAGTCCCTTCCAACTCACTGTGTTCCACAATTCCATGTCTCAACCCCAGTTACAACAAGAAGCTGGGAACATGCATCTCTGATCACAGACGTGTGTAAGTCTGTTAAAGCCAAAGGTACTCTCTATCCAGCTCCTTGGAGACAAGCCATCCATCCATTACGATAATAATGTTGAAATCATAATAATGCTTAAAGATTTTTGCTTTCTATAATTTTTTCATATATTTGTAGCTTTGTAAACTGTTAATACATGGCTGTATAGTTCCTGGTGTTTTTTCTACCCTTTCTCTTTGATTTTAGAATAGTAAGCTAACCTCTTAACACATTCCTGAAATGCTGTTAATCTTATTTTCAAGAGGACCTCCACAAAGGACGTTTTGTTTTCCAAACAGAATCTGAGAGGACACAACAAGAAATGGGACAAAGAAGCCTCTGCACCAACTCCAAATGGGGGAGTAGTGAGGGGAAAATTACCAAACCAACTGCTCTTCTAACTGGACAATATTTATGACATGTGCCAAGTTGTTAAACTTACAAAAACTGTAACAATCCAACGCCAGGAGTGCCAATAACCACCACAGAGTCACCTGGAAGTTCCAAATAAAGATCTTCTTTTTATCTAACTATTTTAACACTGTCACAAGAGTTTTGCCTTTTGATATTAGGCAACAATAAAGCTGGATCCAGTCTTGCTGCATTCTGGAGAACTGATTGGTGACCAGTGCAAAGATAACTAAATCTACACGGTGGATGCCATTTCTCTTCTAGCTCAAATCATCTTGTGGGGTGTCCATGAGAAAAATGACCCCACAGTTCTTCAGGATGTTCTGTTTCAGGGCTGGCAGCATGCCCACAGCATCAGGATGATGCTGTGCCCATGTTAACAAGCCTTGCCCTTAAGCAGGCTCAGCTGGCTGCACCTGAGCGGTTCAGGTCTCTCTGTGTTGTGCTTCATTGCACTGTCCAGATCTACAGCCCCAGACCCTCAAAAGAAAAGAAATAGAAACCTAATCTAAATGTGTTTAAGCTCCCCTCTGTAAATCAGGGATAATAGATGGCACTGTCAACTGCACGATGGAGAGGATAAATATATTAAAACTTTGGAGCTCCTGAGTTACTCTCACACTGAGGTTATTTAGTTCTATTTCTCTGATGGATGGATGAACTTTAGCACATGTTTTAATCTTTCCTCAACTGTAGTCAGTGCTGTGGGAAACTCTCCTCATAACTGATCTGTCAGCCAACGATCTGTTTCCTGGATTGTAATGATCTATAATTTTGTTAGTGGGAAGATGCATATGAAGCAGCTTTTGCTTCATTTCCTTATGAAGACACCACAATGATGGATGGCTTAATTCAAAAGCCAATGTGTTCTTACAGAAGAACTCCACATTCAGAGTCCAAATCCTGTCATTTATGTCTGTTTAATATCTTCTAAATGTGTCTGTTTTTCCCTCTACCTCTGTCGCTAGAAGTAAGATTGGTTTAGTCATCACTTCCATCAATTACTATTCTGCCCTCCTTGTTGGTTCTTCCCATCACCCTACACAAGCAATCATTCATCTTACTCTCTGCTCAGACTTTGTGTAATAACACATTTATTCTGTGTACATTTTCACTTGAAATGTTGCCTTTGGTGAAAAATGTGTTTAACCTAAGACAGAGTTGTCTGTAGAAATAAAATATTTATTCTCATATTTTTATTGAAAATATAAGTTGTTTCCTGTTTTGTTCACAAGCTAAACAAATAAAGGGTGGAGAACAGAAGATGTAGCTTGGCTGACCAATCCCCTCCAAATATCTTAGCAGTTAAATACCCAAGAAAATTAAACTTTGTGAGTTTGGGTTTTTCGTTCTGACTCATACACAAATGTCAGCAAAAGTGAAACATTATCCATGTTTTGGGGTTTTTTTAAATATCCTGACACATTTATGGTACAACTAACATTTCTCAGAGCAAAATACACAAAGAAAATTTTAGTTCTATCACTTATTCAAAATACAGTGTTCAGTCTTGGGCAAGTTATATGTTTGGGCAGTAACATTCTTCATAATTATGGAGGTAAACAGCCTCCAAAAAGTCATTCTTAAAAAATGGCATTTACTATTCCTGAGAATAAGAGTATGTATTTGTTATGAATTAGATTTTTTTTTTTTTTAATGTTTGGTGTTGAGTTGTTCTCCTTGTAAATTTTATCAGTGGATTTCTCAGTTCCCTCAAAAGCTTGATTAAGATGAGGTGTCTTGACAGAGACAGTTTCAGGAACCAAATTGTGTTCTCTGGAAATGGGGGTAATATTTGTTTTTAGACAATTCAGTGATGCTCTGGCATCTCTGGGAGTTCAGCTTGCACAATTTCAGCACTAAATGATGTACAAATAAGATGGGAAAGTCATCATCCCAGCAACTACACAATTAGAAAAACTAGGCTGTGGTCATTTCTGTTATGTTTTGCAAGCCTTTAGTCCAGCTAATGGGTCTGTGGACCCTAAGAAGAGATTAGATGTGACTATTTCTCAGTCATTACACAATCTCAGTGATTTTATTCTAGACCCAAACAATCTACTTTAAGTTTTCTTGGGTTTCACATAGAAAGTAATGCTCTGGTTGTGACTAGCTGAACTACCCATGGTATTTCTTTCTCTGAAGTGAAATGGTTTTAAAACTGGACCATTTAGCCTATTCAGACACATGTTTTATATAAGGCCTGTCACAATATAAATAAATAACTGAGAAAATGGGCATTAAAAGCATTAATGCCTCCAGACTTCAGCATATTACAAAACCTGCTTTTATAAATTTTCTACAGATTCAAGAACAAGTGTGATTTTACAGATGATTTGCTGTGGAAATGCATTGAGCATCACTGCTGCTTTAAAACATGGAAAGACATCCACAAGAATCTCTGCATGGAGCCAGCTCAAGCACAGCAAGGTCAGTGCTATGGTTGAGCACAAAAATGATGTTAAACCCAAGTCACTACACTTTATCCCTGTACCAAACTCCCCAGAACTACTTAATTCCAGAGAAACATGCAGAAATACCCTGGTTCTGCATGGGGCTGGCTTGTGTCCTCCATGCTAATTAACTTGGGCTCTGAACACCACAAGAAGAGGGTTATCTGGTCTTGAAATAGCATTGGAATCAGCTTTTTTCATGTACTGCTGTGCCAGAGCCAAAGCTCTGGTGGACCCAGCTGGCTGTCACCATTTCTGTCAGACATGAGCTGGCTCTGAGAGCGGCATTCATCTCATTTAATGTTAGATGAATTTAATGTTAGACATCTACATCTCGATTAGTCACCCTTGTCTCCCTTTATAATCAATGGAGAGAAACAAGCATGATTCACCCCATCCTAAAACAGACATTTCAAATGTGGATGAATCATACCTCAACAGTGTCTGTTTTGTGCAGGCAGTGAGGAAATGATGGAAACACAGGCTTGATGTCAGGAAGGAAATCAGAGCTTGGAAGTTACTGAGTGACTGCATTGCAGGAGAAGGGCATTTGTGGGACATACAGGTAAATAGAGACAGAGACCCCTGCAAAAACTACTCCTTTATAGTCACATGGCAACTGGTTTGAAAACCCAGGAGCCAGAGCACCATCTCTAAGTCAGGAATGAAGATGGTCACATTGTATTGGTTCCAGCATTAATGATAAAAACCAGTGTGTTTAATCAATGACCTGTATGCATCTGCCTCCTCCTAAGGCAGATCATATTATATACATCTCTCCAGTATCACAACATGATTTGAGCTAAGTGAGATACAGAGAACTTCACTGGGTTTAGTAATCAATTTTAACGCCATTTGTTGTTCATTATTTTTTCTTTTCTTTCTGGTGATTTGTCAAAAAGGGTGAAGCCAAGCTGAAGAGGTGTCCCACGGCTCCTATAATCCAGGAAGGCTGCTCCATCTCTTCACTCTCTGCGTTTACAGCCTCAAAAAGTAAGATAACAATTCTTTCATTTCTGCCCAGTAACTGCCCCTTAATAAAAAACTTTTAGTATTATGTAATACTATATCACAGCTGGACTTTCTCCCCTCTAATAGTGACAGAATGCTGTTTATTTCCAAACAAATGAGAAAGCTTATGCAATAAAATTTGGATGTTCACAGAATTAATTCATGGTTTTGGGCAGCCTTTGCCTTCGACTTATGTAGCTCCAGCAAGAAGCTTGGGTAGTCCCATGGTCCAAAATAACGAAAATCAATGTGAAATAAAAAAAAAATCAAAACGTGGCATTCTTCTACAGCTTGAAACAAGAGCAGTTAGTCAGGGATACACAATGTGGTGTCCTCATTTTCTCAAAGTGGAGCTCTTTAAAGCTTGCATCCCATGCCTTTCCTGTTGACACTCAAATTGACTTTCTGCATTTCATAATGGTAGCTCCTGACACTTTATCTGACAAACCCACTGCTGGGTCTTTCTCAGATACACAAGAGTCAGGGATAAAGCTGAAGGAAAATGCATCACTTATTGCAGTCATTTTGCTAAAGTACACCTCAATACCAACAAAGTAAGACAGGAAATTATTAGAATTGGACTGCTGTCATCAACTGCTATTTCATCAATTGCTCAGTTTTCTGACAAGCCCAAGTTCTTCTTAGCTTTAAGCCATTAAAAGAGTAATAATAATAATAATAACAACAATCATAATGCATCCAGAGAAAAACAAGGCAGCACTTTAGAGAAAAAAGTACCATGTTCTTGTCAGTGAAGACTATCTCCATGTAACCTACCACAGAAATATCTCCAACCCACTGTTCCCAAGCTACTGCACTCTTAATTCCTCCTGTCTGTTAGAAAATGAATCAGATACTGAATAATGTTTTACTTGAAATGCAGGTGACAGGCAAGAAAGGCTGTACCCTCTCAGTCCTGAAGGAGCTAATTTCTGCTTTGCAGCTTCTAGGAAATTTTGTGGCTCTGAAGAAACACTTGCTGGCATTCCAGGCCCTGGCTCTGAACATCTACTGTGAGCCCTACCACATGAGATCTTTGGGCATGAAATACTCCCCACCAGACAGTGTCCAGCCTGCATGGCTCTAAAAACAAAGAACAATTAGATAGATTTGGGGGCAGAAACCATGCATATTCTATTTTTACAGAAGAACCAGGCAAAATGGTCCTGTTAGCACCACCAGCCTGTATCCAAACAATCCCATTGACCTCAGTTGAGTGTAGCTAAGGGGAGAGCTCAGCCTCAGCACGTGTCTCCTACGGCTGTACCACAGTGTGTAATTATTGCTGTTTGTTATTTCTATTGCTGCGGAACCCACAGGATCAAATAAAGATCAGGATCCCAACTGTGCTGGGTGCAGTGCAAACATATAAGCAGTCATGGTGCCTGCACTGAAAAGCTTACAGCTGTGTCTCTTAGGAGAACATTTCCTCGTCTAATAGACTTCTCTATTAAGAACTGTTAATTGCTTCATTCAGCCTAATTTTTTTTGTGTGTGCTTAGTTTCTTCTATTTCTCCTGCCTGGTCCCCCTAGACCATCCTTAATAATTCTCCTTCCTTCCGAGTATCAATAGCTTTCCACATTGTGCTGGCAATTATTATTCCCCCTCTTATGTCTCGATTTTCTGATCAGACACTTCTCCCACAGACACCTTCTGCTTTTCAATTTTTTTTTTTCTTAAAACAACTATTTGTCCTCATTATTTTTATTGTAACAATGGGTTTGGATCAGTATAATTCCAACATAGCTGAGTAACACAACTTGTGCCTCCTCTCTGAGCCATGATGTCATGTTCCCTTGAAGGACAGGGCTCCCCAAAAGCACATTCACACTCTGCTATTCCCTTTGCCTGTGTTTTACTACCAGAGAAATGGCTCATTGTCACCCCACAGGTTTCCTTCACTGTTGTAACCTAAATATCACATCTTCCATTTGCCAAGTATCTGCCTCATATTACCTCTTTACACACCTCTCTCCAGAGGCTTTAGATGGTAGGTTTTTTCCCACTCTTCCAGGCTGAATCTCTTCTCACTGTTTCCTGCTCATATTTCTAAAGTCTCTCGGTCCCTTTGTATAACTTTTGTGCTTTAATTCGCACACAGAAATCTCAGTGGGGTTCAGCCACAGGAGGGTCTCTGTGGCTTTCAGAGGCAAAGTGTACCCACTGCAGTGCAGTTGCACCTTTAAAAGATCATGGGGCTGCAGTAGAAGCTCTGACTCCCATAACTGCAATTGTGAAGCTCCATGGCCAGTACTGGCATCTACTCCACTACTGGAATAGCAAAACTCTGCTCCTGAAGGGGATTTTTGAGAATGCCATGCTCATGTTGCTTATTGCTTAAAAAACACATACAGTGCTGAAACAGTGGTCATACTAGTCCATTAACAATTTACCAGTCTGTTAAAGTTCCCCATAAAAGCTCCTTAAAAGACAGAATATTCTTCAAATGCAATTGTTTTCTGGTCTGACATTGGCTGCCAGACTAGAGCATGGCATGGTAGAAATGGTGGGTGTTTCCTCTTATTTTTATGCATTTTAAAGGTTGGCCATCCATCAGATAACTTTAAACTTGTGGGTAATTAATCGTATGTTGTTGGACATCTCTTCCCAATCAAATTTTCAAGAGGGAAACCTGAACCCCGTCATATCGGGACACAGGTGGTTAGACATTCCAAAGTAAATCTCTTGAACTACTTTCAGGTGGAGAAAAAAGTTTTCTTATTCTTTCACTACAAGCACTATCTCTCCTCAAAAGTAATTTTCTTAACATTATATAAGGTGCAGTCTCTTCCTCATATCTGCTTGAAAAGCAATCATGTAAGGATTAGGTGGCAGACACCCTGTTAGTCTAGAAAACTGTACTAGCTTTCAGAGATTACAGTGCCCTGACTGCCTCCACAATTTACCTTAATGAGAAAAAAGTAGGTGACCATGTTCCCTTTGATGGTTTCTGAATTTAATACAAAGACCTGTCATATCAATTATGTCATTAAGTGGGAGTTATTCTGACTAACCACTAATACCAAACCACTTTTATTACCAAAATTAATTTGCTAATTGGTCAACTGCTATCTTTTAGTTGTTTCCTTGGAACAATCAAAACCACTGGGGAATAATAACTTCAGGAGATAAAATATTCTTTCATATCAGGCTTTTAACAAAGTTGCTTCATTTTAAGGGATCCTCATTCTGTAATTTAAACTTGCTGTACTTTATATATGAGTTTTAACATCAGTAAATTTAAAGTTCTTCAGCTGGGATTAACTTCTTCCCATACGTGGTAAACCAAATTACCTTCTATTTGCTGCAGTTTATAGTATGATCACAGAATCATAGAATGTCTTGGGTTAGAAGGGATGTTAAAGAACATCTCATTTCAAGCCCCCCATCATGTGCAGGGACACCTTCCACCTTCCAAGTTTCTCAGTCAATGGATTGTGGCTCAGAGGATGTGTGGTAACAATTAAGATATAATAACTTAAACATGAGTTTCATCTCTTGGACTTTCTTGTAAATATATCAGAGAAAACTAAATGATGGGGATTAGGGAAGAAAATTTGCTTTGGTACGTGGAAGTGTCCAGGTATTTTCTACTGTTCTGCAACCTCCAAAAAAACCCCCCAAAATAAAAATAAAAATAAAAATAAAACAAACAAACAAACAAACAAACAAACAAAAAATGGTTAAAGGTAAATCTCACTATACTTCTGTTCAAACATTGGAAAGTTGGCTATCTAAGTCCACTGCATTCTTCATACTCACACTAGGAGCAATTTGACAATTTACTGTGAGATTATGACATTTAAAAACTTTAAGTAGATTAGAAGGAACACCTTAGTGGATTGATTTGATTTTTTATTTCAAGTTAAACTAATTTCCATTGTTGAAATGCTTGACATTGTGCAGCTTCCTTGGTTTTGGGGCAGGAAAAAGAAACTTCTCTGCAGTAGATTAATCAATTCTTTATGTCATAAGGGTACCTTATATTGATCAAAATTAAACAATATTAATATTGATAGGATGTCTTCTACTATCTGCAGGCTCTTGAGCAGTTTTGAACATATCACTTCAAGAAAAGCATGATCTTGGTATTCAGAAAGTATAATTAGGAAGGGAGGTCAGAGGGGGTCTGGAAAAATGACCTAAGCAGAGGTATTGAAGGGATTCAGGTTACTTAGTTTAGAGAAGATATCCTGGGGATGCTGCTGATAGTGGTCACTGTCCTAGGTTAAAAATGTAAGATGTGCCTAAAGTATGTATTCTATCACCATCTTCATGAGCTGTTGGAACCAGGTGGGGCAGTGTTTCCCTTATCTTCTGCTAATGGCCCATCAATGCCTTGCCCTATGACTCATAGATAACTCCCTCGGGAAGCCGTTTCTGTTCAATGGGCCATCAAGAACCCATTAGAATGATATCAGCCCATTGTGAGATGCTCCACCCAGGGGGAGGAGCCAAGCATTCCCACTTGCATATAATCCTGGGTTTGGGACAGCAGAGCCAGCTTTTTTCCCCACTCTATTCACGGAGGACAAGAGCTACCAGACCTCTCTACAAGACCACTGCTTCGACAAGACCATTTCATCTGGACTGCTACTAACACCCTAACTAACAGGGTGTCAGGTTGTATTCTGACTCTGTCAGTGGTATCTTATACTATTGAATTTATTTTATTTTACTTTGTTTTACTTTATTTTACTTTATTTTACTTATTTGCTTTTGCTCTTATTAAATTGTACTTCTGACTTGGAGTCTCTCACTGGTTCTGTTTTCAAACCAGCACAGTCACACATTCTTCCTCAGTCTTCCTGAGACACCTGCTGAGGAAGAAGAAATTATGCATACTTGACATCTCTGACAGGTGGGTCAACAATATTTCAGCAAAAAAGTTAAAATGAGAGTTATCAAAAATTGTATCAGTGAACATAAAAAAGCCATGGAAGAGAACATCTTGGAATTTTTTGAGTTTCCTGTGTTAAAATCTTGGGCCAGGGTAAAAAGGATTCCAGACTGCTAGTGATCTATTCAGACCACTGGAGTGATATATGAATATTCCTACTTTTGCAAGGATGAAAGGAGACACCTGATGTACCCAGCAGCCATATACACAAAATCTAAAAAACCTCATGAAATCAAGATAATCCACACACTAGTATAGTGTATATTTTAAATAACACCTCATATTCTGTCACAAAGATAACTGAATTTACCTCTAGTTTTGTGCGTTGTTCCATAATCATAAATATCTTTGTATTAATTTCTTATTCATTTAAATCCATGCACAATAAGCCTTACCACCTTTTGCCACAGCATTTCTTTTGAGATTTTTTTAGCCTCCTTTTCATGTTTTGCATATCTTTTGATTCAGTAGCTGTCACTAGATTTTGCATAAAAGGTAATGCAAAAATTAAAGCAAATACTGTGAATACACTTTTCTCCTATTTGAATATGCTGTTCTTCTCACCCTGGCCCAGTGCTATCACACTTCCACCAGGCTGGATTTTTTTTTAGGTGGAATCTGAAAGGAATAGCTAGCTGAGGAGCTGACAGAAAGCACTTGAAGCAACAGATCCCCTGACAAGTTGTTTCAGCTTCAAGGTCAATTAGATATTTTGCAGTCAAATAAGATTCTGAGTCCCCATGTATAGCTGATCAAATTGTCCAGATTTCTTATCTTGCCTCTGCTTTAAGCAGCTTGTCTATGGCTACTGCAGTGATCCTTTCTGAATGAAAACTCTGGGGAAGGGTGTCCTTTATCACAGTGTCTCAGGCTCATTTGTTTTGTCAACATACTTGCAGTGGTTTTGAAGCTGCTGTGGGAACCACAGGGAAGATGTTACAAACACAATAATGTATTGTCTGAGGAAGCATTTAAAGGTAGCAAAGGAGTCAGATGTCACAGGAACATGTTGCTTCTTATTTCTGTGGTGAGGGTGAGCAAAAGGGAATAATCCATGAAAGACACCCAGGTACACTTACTCTTTCACTTTCATTATTCTATACACCAGCTATAGCGAGAAGGGATTTAAAATAATTGTTTAAACTGTGTGAGTTCTAAAATGGTTTCCTGCTGACAGAGAGTGTCATACTCGCTGCCTGTCTGCCTGCATTTCTAAAGCTTATATTTGCGTAATGTCTATTTTGGCACCTGCATATTGGCAGTAATGGAGAGTGATGATTATCTACAGAGGATGTGGAGGCAGTGCAACATTCCCCATTGTCTCGCAAGCCCAGCTGGGTCAGACTTCAAATAGACTGGCCACCTCTGGGTGAAGGAAGAGAGGATATCTCTCTTTTCACTGCCTTTTTATATTTGGGCTTTTCTCTGTTCCTCCTGATTTTTAAGAGGTTGCATCTTATTAATGGGCACAGTTAGCAAAAGAATGTAGCACAAAATGTAGATCTTTTGTGCCTTATGGTATCTACCTGGTGTAAAACGTAGATTTTTCAAGCCATGATGATGTTTTTTGGTTTCCTCTCAACCAAAAAACACCTCTGCCACTTTCCAGTTGTGAAAATGCAGAATATTACTCCATAAAATTATAGAAAGGCTTAGGTTGGAAAGGACATTTGAAGCCATCTAATTCCACCATGGGCAGGGACATCTTCCTCTATGCTAGGGTGCTCCAAATGCCATCCAACTTGACCTGGAACACTTCCAGGGATGGGGCAGCCACATCTTCTGTGGGAAATCTGTACCGGGGCCTCACCAGCCTCACAAGAAAGAATTTCTTCCTGATATCCAATCTAAACCTACTCTCTGTCAGTTTGAAGCCATTTCCCCTTGTCCGATCACTTCATACTCCTGTAAATTAATTCTAATTGAAATAAATTATTGCACTGTGTCCAGTTGTCTCAGGTTTTTAAAGTGATTCCAGTTAGATCAGAATTGTGAGTCCACCAGGCTCTCTGTGTGGGCTTGTCACACAATATACAATGCAGTTCAGTGCTCTGATCTTTACTTTTGGGATGTCTCAAGGTCTGTCCCATGTTATCCAAGAGTGGTGGTCAGTATTCCACAACCTCTTTCTTCAATGAAAGAAATCATTAAAATAAAAATAATTACCTGAAAAAAAAAAAAAAAAAAAAAANNCTTTTCCTTCAAGTGCAAAGACTGCTTCTTGGATCTTAGATTTAATTTACTCTGCTCTGAAAACGGACTGGGAATGGATATATTTTTATCAAATAGAATTAACAAAAAATACTGGATTTTTTTTTACCTGACATGGTGAGAATAAAACTCAGAAAAATACATAAAGTCAGTTGACACAGGCATTACATGATGAATCAGAATAAGGTAAGATAAGACAGGACAAGACAGAACAGAAATTAGATGAATACCCAGAAGTTTGTTGGCTTCCCACCGGCACAACCATTTCCATCTCACATTCATTAATCCTTCATGAGCCTCAAAAAATTGAGTTTATTAAACCAGGCTGAAGTCAAACCGCCCACGGATTTTCAGCATGCTTGTGATTCAGTTCCCCCTTTCACACAGCTACAAAAAAGTGTAAATACCTTGTCATGTCTGAGTAGAAAATTTGTGAAGAAATAGAATTTGCCAGTGCCTGGAAAACAGAGAATTAATTTCACACAAATCAAAGGTTAGTGTTTATTTCCACTTGGGGTGATAAAAAGATGGACTTCTATATTTTAAAAAACATATTAAAATAAGTTGTCTGGTTGGCTTGCAAGGGGCAGAGGTGGAATTTTTTGTTGGTTTAGTGCTAAATATTAATTTGACCTAAAATGACCATTGGATTAATAAAAATTGCATCTATTGGTGATTGATACAATCTTTATCAATGTTGAGACACTGCAGGAGTTAGCTTTTGCTGACTTATTTATGTACTCTAAATATAGCAGTCATGCATCAAATAAGAAGCACATTTATAAATAATTTATGGAAGATGAATAGTGGATTGTTAGATATCTTAATAAATGACTAATCAATCGTTATAGAATCCACAGGTCAGAGGTTACTTTTAAACATGTCAAATAAGCTACATGAATAATAAGCTGTCCAGAGAGCATAATCTTTGCAACTGTATAGAAAGCCATTCCTATCTATAATATGTATATAACTAGGCTTGATGAATAATGCAATAAGAAACAAAATCTAAAACACACATTTGTTGAGTATACTCATCAAAACCATTCATCTTACTGGTCTAGGGGTTCTAAAGCTGGCAAAAAACAATAGGAGCTTGAAAATTGCCCATGAAGATAGTGGTACTGTCCTCCTTACAATCATATTCCTGGAAAGGTGCAGATATTGCACAAATATTTTATAAGATCAGGACATGATTAGCATGGTGAGGGACTCAGGTTATTTCTGTACTGTTGCTACTCAAGATTCTTTCAGAGATCTATATATATTTGTAAACAGGAAGACAAGTTTCCTCATCAGCAGTTCCTTACACCGTAAAGAGTGAATTCCATAGCATGTATAGCTGGTGGATGCGCAGACCTGCTACTAATGGCCAACAAGACAGACTGCGGAAAATCTAAAATTGGTAATAAAGAGTATTGTAGGATTGCAGCCTGACCCCAGACTGGAGTATCTGTGCAATATCTTACATGGCCATCCTGTAAAAATGTATGATCATCACCGTGTTCCTGCCCAGTGCAGGAAAGGACCAATGCTACACTCTCTGGTGACCTTCAAAGCCTTGTCCCTGCGTGTCAGGTCATACATATTGCATAGCTTTGATTAACTACTCTTGAAGGTCTCGTAAGAACCCAATAATGAAACAAAAAGCCAGATATAGGCAGAAAGCTATACAGTATTTGGGAAAATGGAAACTCTTAGGCTTCAGGTACTTGATCATTTTTCTTCTTGAAAGAGTAAGAATATATATGAGGATAAATTACTCTCATCATATTTTTAATAAGATGATAGAATTAATTCATTGTACAGTCTTCATTTTGTTTTCTTAAACCCTGAGCTGTTTCTGAGAGCCTTTAAAAGTCAAGTCTGTAAGACTGTTTCAACACACTAAATAATCCAGAGGAAAACCTGAAAGACAACTGAATGTGTCAGCTAAACAGTTTAAGCTCTCCAGTTTTAGTCTCTATAGGCAGCAATTACATTTCGAAGGAAAATGTTTTACAATTGTAATTACACATAATAGGAGGAATGTATTTTTTCCCTTTATCCTACTCCCATGGTGAGTCGATTTAATTTTTAAATACAAGAGACATAATTGATTTTAGCCCTAGATTAGTACTGAAAATGATCTATATGTGCTCTCACTAATGGAACAAGAGAATTGGCATTCCTTGGGGACCTTAACCCAACCCTGTTCATGGCAACAATTATTAGACCCTGACAGGTTAGCTGCTAGGAAGAGGGGGGCATAGAATACCCTGCTGATTAACAATCTAGTGAAATAATTAATGTTGTGCTCTTCTCATTTAATTACGGATTATTCACAAATATATTATTATTAGAGACCACAAAGGGAAGTGGCTGTGCAGAGTTTTGACTTCATCTATGCTGCTTATAAGGCTTTTTGTAAAGGGTTTAGGGAAGCCTCTTGCTTTGATTTGCTTCTGAGCATATCTTAAACAAATGGGGAGCTTTTACAATTTCATTAAAGTCTGATCCAACAGCCATGGAAATAAAAAATTTCACACTGATATCAATATAATTACATCAGGCTTAAAAGTATTATATCAAGACGACGTGCTTGCTCAATATATTAGAGTAACGGGTGAATAATCAGCAACAATGCACCTTGTTCAATACCTTTTTTTCATGTGTGTCGTAATAGTTTATATCAGAGCACATCCTTTTACAGGCTGACACGAATAGCAAGAAAAAGCACAAGACTTTACACTCTGAGTGTATATATTTTTTTTAATCTACAATAACCTCAGTCATTTTAGATGTCAAGTAGTTTATTTTAAATAAAATGAAAGTGAAGTGAATGGGAAAATGTTCATGGCATCTGGGAAATGCCAGCCCCTGTGGTTCACTGACCAGCCAGATAATTTATGGGTAATTTGGCTCACCTATAATTTCAAGTGACATACACACATGGGCACATAGACTAAACTAGCTTGCTTTGATAGCAAAAATGTTCTTTGTTCTGCTGAATATTTGTCTGTTTTCTGAAAAATAGGATCTCTCAAATCTCACATCTTGCAGCTCTGTTAGTTTCCAGTTGGATGAATCCTGGGTTTCAAATATATTTTATATTCTTCACCAGATTTGCACAAGGACTTAAGTATGTCAAGGATAGTGAGGGGAAAAAAAAAAAAAAAGCTCAGATTTTCAAACATGGGAGTTCAGAGTCAGACTCATTGTTAATAATACTTGGTGGTTTTAGTGACAATGCATTGGGTTGTAGATCTTCAATCCTTCCCACCATCCAGAAAATAAGAACAGAGAAAGAGGCGCACTGCACATTTACTAACTAAGCTGTGTGGTCAGGATGTTCTTGTCACTCTTGTTTCTCCCACACAGAATTTTGTGTGAGCAAATTCTTGCAGAGTCCCGTTGACTCCAGGCTAGGCAGCACACCAACACATTTTCAGCATGGAACTTGCAGATTCTGTCCTGACTCCTTTCTCTGTGTACTCTTTTTGTCCTTGACTTGTAGCTAGTGATTGAGTTTTTAACAGAGATTATTGACACTCTTCTGAACATTTAGTGAACAGTGCAAGTAATAGTGCAAATCTTCACTTCTTCAGAGGGATAAGACTCATTTGGGAAGGATCATGCTGTTGACTAGAGCAACCCAAGAGAGAACAAACTGATCACAACTTGGACATGACACATGAGAACCAATGTTGAAGACGGCCTTTCTCAATGGAGGATGGAGTAGATAGCCTTTAGATGGTTGGATGTCCCTTCCAACACAAACCTTTCTATGATTCTGTACTTTTATGAATGTATGTATCAGCAAGTGCCACACTTCAGAGGAATTTCTGGAATCATCAGTGAGAACATACATACAAAGAAAGCGAGTTATGTTGGTAAAAGACTAAATAAAACTGCTTTACGCCAAAGCCCACACCTAAGAATCCCTGTGATTTGTCCTCAAATGAAAACTCTGCAAGCACAGGACTATGTGCTGCTAGTATCTCTTGAGGTGTCAGGCACCCAAAAGGGTTACACATGGCACTTGTATTCAGCAATATTTTGTATGTCTCCTACAACTTTACAACTTTGTGCTGTGTCTTATAAAAATCACTCTCAATCTTAGTAAAATAAACATTAATAATATCATCTGGTCTGGTCTGGAATGTGAAAAACACTGTTTCTAGATAAAAAGAAACAAAGTACAATTCTGACATGCGTGCAGAATTTTGGGAGTGGAAATATGAACACAAAGGTCATCCCAAGGTAATGATGTAAGATATCAACAAGCAGCTGCCCTCCTTGGTGTCTGTCCAGGTTTTTTCATCACTTCAGTTTTACTGCAGGACTAGGGCAGCTTTGCTCATTTTGGACTGGACCAGGATCACACCTGACCTTCTCAGAGCACAGGAAGAACAGATAGATGAAAAAGGCTCTCTTTAGAAAAGCAAGCAGTGTGCACAGTGGACCACAGTCGTTTACTATCTCTTTGAAAGGCTACACAATATTGACAAGGAATAGTTCAGTGGTACAGCCTTAAATCTGCTCAGCATTTTGGTTTGTTGGCAAAAACCAACTGCTGAGCCATTATACTCAAACTTTTTCCTCTCAACATACCTTCTAATTGGAGAATACCAGCTCCATAGCAAACATAGCAGCCAACATGTTAAACTCAGCAGGAATCTATAAACACAGTAAATGTAAATGTTAATTGATAACACTGTGTCAGCTACTGGTAAAATTCTGCATCAGTTAAGTGTAGCTTTGCCAGAAAAAAAAAA
>VYXD01002014.1:139940-173487 GCA_013397195.1 Hylia prasina | reverse complement strand
AAAAAGGCACAATGAGGTGTGTGCAACTGGTATTTCCTAGATTGAGCTGTAATGTAAGAAGACATGGATTCAACTCACAGGAGAATTTACAAACACCCAAGTATTATCTGAAGAAATGTGGAGGTGTCTAATTGTCTAATATGGGAGATATTAAGCTAGAATTTATTCTGGAAAAAGAAACGAGAGATTGGATGCTGGGTTTTTTTTTCATGTTTTCTGCTCTTACAGAATTTCCCTCTTTTCTGATATATAAACAGGGAGGCACTTTCTCCTATGAGACCACTCTGCTGACTCCCCTTCTCCTTGGTGCCCAGCAATAGGAGAGGAGGCAACGGTGGAAAATTATGTCCAGGAAGTTACACCCAAACATGAGGAAGAACTTCTGTGCCTGGGCAATGACTGAGCACTGGCAGAGAATGTATACAGAGAGGCTATGGAATCTCCCTCACTGGGGATATTCCAACCCTTCTGGACACAATCCTGTGCCCTGTGCTCTGGGATGATCCTGCTGGAGCAGAGAGGTGGGACCAGATGACCCATGGATATCCCTTCCAGCCTTGCCCATTCTGTGATTCTGTGATCATCTACCCCAAATGGTCATGCATTGAGTGCTCCTCTCCTGAACACTGCTTGTGATTTCATCTTGAATAGATGCCAGCCTGATGCTCTGTCTGAAGCACTGCTTATTGAGGCACCCCTTCTATCCCCATGGAAGCATACAGAAAGTATAAACTTTATCAGATGGACTCGCAGATTCAGCCCCACACCCTCACAGCAAATTTTCACTTCAAACTGAATGGTTCATAATAATATATATGGGGAAGAACAGGTGCTGTTTATTCCTACATTTTGCACTTTTACACATATCCTTACTTTCTTACTTTCCAAATAAACACATTTCTGTGGCACATCAAGGACGACCAGCAGAGTGCAGCAACCATTTGAGAAGAAGGTCTTGCACATTGCTCTTTTTAGCATGTGCCTGGACAAAGAGGAGGCCCCTGAAGGCAGATTACAAACCCAGATGTGCACACATGCCAGTTACCAGTACTAGAAATTCCTCAGTGAAGCACTTCCAGAAAGCTGCTGTAGAAAAGAAAAAAAAAAATATTCTTCATACCTAATTCTGTGTTAATCAATCTAAACCAGAAAAAAAAAAAAAAGTGAGCAGATGAACATGCAGAAACTGAGAAAAGAGACACTAAATGCAGTTTTTATATACAAATAGCAATTAAAAGGTCTAAGTATCCCACTGTGAGGTCTGCATTACATAGACATTTTTCATCCATTTATTGATTATCAGGATAATGATGGAGAGTAACCTTTCACAGTCTGAACATGTGAAGAACTCCTGGAAGGTCACGGAGGTTCTGCTGCTGTGATGGTGGCATAGGATGGCTCCTGGCTGCGGCATTCTGCATTGGACACACCAAAGGTAGAAATGAAAAAGGATGTTGAAAATGTTANNNGAAATGAAAAAGGTGGTTAAAAATGTCAGCAAGCCACTGACTCCAGACAATGCATAGTAAACAGCAAGGAAAAAATAGGTTAAAATTAAGTGGGCTACCAAATTCTTTTAATGCTCCTGAAAGTGAATGTGTAAATAATTAATGAAAGCTCAGAAAAGGGTATATGAAAACTGACAGTGGGTCACGTATATTTAATTTTCTCACAATAAAAGATAACTGTCCTACCTGTTAACAAAACCTCTTGAGTTTTTCAGATGAAGCACAAAGTAGACCCACAGAAAACTGACTGGTTTGAAGAGTGATTCACGTAAAGGCATGATTTCCCAGGGGGGTTTGAATGTATTGTGAGAAAGATGGGATTCCCTCAGCCCCATTCCACAGATTTACCTAGAGCATGATCTGAATTGCAGAGGACATAGAGTATCATAGGCAGGCCATAAAATTAAAAGCACCATCTTCCCTTATATTTGTTTAACAATTTAGCTTGATGCAAGTTTAACAACCAGAAGGAATTATAAATAAAATTTTGGGCATATTCTGACAAAGCTGAAGGATTCAGCAATTCCCAGTGCATCTTATGAATCAGCTTGTGTAGAATGCTGGATAAGAGAGTGGACAATACTTAGGGCTTCTAGCTCTTAAAATTCAGCCTTTGAAATATAGGTAAGAAAAATAACTGTTTGGTATAAAAGATCTAGCACACATTGTGGTACATAGGATTTAACTTTCAGATACGTATACTGATTATGGAAAAACATAATGGGTAAAGAAAAAGATCATAAAGCAGCAGGTGTGAAAGAGTTCAAGTCTCTAGACTCTTATCTACTCCTCATTATATTGCTTCCACATACTTAGTGGTGTAAATATCAGTTTGCCAATTAAATCTGTAGCTGAATTTGGTCAGAACTTTTCTGATGTGTTTATGTTTCAAATCCAAATGCTTGACCTGATGGTTATTCTTGTCCTCCCTATCCAACCACAGGCTTCTAAGTCTCTTCTTGGCTTCCCCTTACTCAATCCTAGCTCCACAGGAGAACTTCATAGCAAATATTTCACTTTGCCCCTTTCTGAAAACAGCTCCTGCTTCTGTAACATGCAACCTGGGTACAGATAATAAGTGAATGCTGGGCTGCCCTCAAGGTCAGACCTCCAGAAGTGTACACACACTGCATTCACCATACATTCCTGAGATTCTCTCCCTGGTTTTAGTGCTTTATGTCTTTTCCTCTCATATTGATAGATCTAGTCTTGCATTTTTTGACAAATATTGGAGGAGTATAATAGCACTATCAAGCCACAAATCTCAAAACTTTGTCCACCACAGTAACAGTTTATTGAGCACAGTCCTGCAGAGGAAAATTTGTGGATAATGGTTGATGAAAAACTCATGAGCCAGCTGCGTGCACTCGGAGCCCAGAAAGCCAAATGTATCCTGGACTGCATCCAAAGGAGTATGGACAGCTGGTATGGGATGATTTTGCAACTTTGTTCCTGTGAAACCCCACCTGGAGTATTGTGTTCAGCTCTGGTGCCCCCAACGGAAGACATGGAATTGTTGGAGCAAGCTCTGCTGAGGAGGTCATGAATTTGATAAACAGACAGGAGCACCTCCTCTATGAAGACAGAATGAGGAAGGTGGGACTGTTCAGCCTGCAGAAGAGAAGGAACGTGGACATCTCACATCACCTTCCAGTGCCTTCCAGTGTCTGGAAGGGGCCTACAGGGAAGCTGGACAGGGATTCTTCATCAGAAACTGTAGTGACAGGACAAGGACTATAGGACTGAAAGAGGAGAAATGTATCTTAAATATTAGGAAAAAAAATATTACTGTGAGGGTGGTGAGGCCCTGGAACAGGTTGCCCAGAGAAGCTGTGACTGCTCCATACCTGATTGTCCAAGGCCAGGTTGGACAGGATTTGGGGCCACCTGGGATAGTGGAAGGTAGAATGGAATGAGTTTTAAGGTACATTCCAATCCAAACCATTCCATGATTTTACCAGTCAAGAACCCTGGTTGTGAGAGAGCTTGATTCAGAGCTACCTATTTACTTAGGATACTTACCTATTTAACACTTTGTATTTACTTAGGATACAAAAGCCTTTATTCGAGATTTGAAATGTGACCCATCATGTGACCCATCAAGCGACTTTCAATTATTCTCTACCTGGATCTATTAGAAATATTTTGTGGTCACATCACCTTACCTAGTGATTATCTGTTCAGTTGATTGCTAAGTAGAACTGCATTCTGTTTGCTCATTGATGATTTTTAATTATAATCTGAACCCTGTCATGGGCTCTAATCAATAAAGTGCCGGGAAACCTCAGAAGCTGAAAGACGGAGAAATAATCATTAGATGTGATTAAAGTGATGTCCAATAGAAGCACAATTCTTTGTACAACGTCCAATGTTTCAAGTGCTTATTGATTTGCTTTTATAACAATTATACTGCACTCAGGGAAGCTGGGAAGTTAGAGGAGGAAGAAGTCAAGGAAATAAAAAAAAAGAAAAACATAAATCCACAGCAGTTACTCATGCCTAAGAAGGCACAAGTTGGAATACGCCCACTTAGATGATAATCTGTTGTTCTAAACCTTTATAAAGAAGTCATGCTTTCTGAATGTGTTTTCTATAATTTTCATGTTAAATATTTTAATACCCATTGCTTACCATGGGCCTACAAACCACAGTGTTACCCATACTGTGATATCCCCATTCCATGCAATGTGATAATTCCTCAGACAGCTTTAATATGAAAAAAGTGTTCCCCATGCATGATTTATAACAGCTTTATAAGATGAAGTAATTACATTATCAGATATCCCTGATGCGTTTGAGCAATAAGGCACCTTCATAATAACAGACGACATCTTATAATTACCACAAGGCAATTGCACTCCTGGGGAAAGGAGGTGGTCAAATACATGTCTCGCCTATACAATGCCCCAAGGAAGTTATTATCAGGATATAAATAAATAAATACAAGGAAAAGAAGAACAAGGAGGAAGAAACTGATACTGAATAATGTTGAGCTGTCTTATAATGTAATTCAAGATTTATCGGAAAGGGCAAAAGTGTGTTTTCATGCTAAGATGCAATGTGACAGTTCAGAATATCTAAACAGAAATTTTGAATGAACAGAGCTTATCACAGAAGTTGACCCATCTCCTCAGAAATCTCCTTGGCCAGTCAAAGCAATTTGGTTAAAAAATCAGACCGGACTGAGAAATACATTAAATATGCAACATGCTTTTAATGCTCACAAAACTGTTGCAGTATATGTTTCTAGGTGATTTAGCACATTCATGATTCTTACATCAAGGTTTCTCTCTCCTTCCAAATGTCCCTACAGCTCTGTTAATGGAATCCTAGAAACCAACCATGTCCTGAGATGCACCCAAAGGAGTCTGGGAAGCAGTTAAAGGCAGGGGATTCTGCTCCTCTGCTCCACTCTTGTGAGACTCCCACCTCCAGAGCTGCTTCCAGTTCTGGGGCCTCCGAAAACAGGATGTGGAGCTACTGGAGCAAGTCCAGAAGAAATCAAAAAGATGTTCCACGGCTGGAGCCCTCTGCTCTGGAGCCAGGCTGAGAGAGCTGGGGGTGTTCATCTGCACAAGAGAAGGCTACAAAAACCTCAGAACCCATGACAGGGCCTAAAGGGGCTCCAGGAGAGCTGGAGAGGCACTTGGGACAAGGCATGGAGGGACATAAGGTATTCAGAAGAAATTCTTGACTGTGAAGATGATGAAGCCTGGCACAGGTTGCCAGAGAAGCTGTGGCTGCCCCATCCATCCCTGGAGCCACGTTGGCCAGGTTGGATGGGGCTCAGAGTAACTTGGTCTGATGGAAACTGTCCCTGTCCATAACAAGGTGTTGGAATGAGAGGAACTTTAAGGTCCCTTCCAACCCAAACCTGTAATTCTGTGATCTGATAAACCTAAGTTTTATTTTCTTTTCCTTCACAGGATGTGAGAGGGGAAACAAAACCTTTCTGTCAGCAGAATCTTGTTACTTTTTTCAGGCTACTTGCCTTATTTTTATGCAAATTCAAATTAGCCAGATCTCTGGAATGTATTATATTCAGAGGTCCATTCAATTATCCTCCATTCAGTGCTTTTAAGACATTTTTGATTTCATGGAAGGCCTAAAAAAACTGAAGGCAGTGACAAATCTGATGGACAAAAAGATAGGCAATCTTTACGTATGTTGAGAGACGATCCAACATCTGTTCATGGGAATTAACAAAATGATGTTCCCAAACTCTTTGCAGGAGAAACAGATCAGAAGACAAACACAGACTGTGATGTGGGAAGGCAGTGCAGCACTGCAAGAGGCTACATAGACCAATTTAAATACTCAAAGGATTTGATTTATTTTCCTTTCCTCTACCATCCCACATGCTTCTAGTTGAACACAGGACATGGAAATAAATTTATGTGCCCTTTCCCACCCAAAAGTTTCTTGGTGCTTTTTTCTTGGTTCAAAAGGATTACATGTCTTATGTTGCTGTTTCCATTTTACAATTAAACTGAAGTGCTTAATCAAGAAAATAATATCTCAGCAGTAAGCCAGAAGTTGGTAAATAGGCTGTAGGGAGCAGGGAGAATACATAGTGTTACCTAGCAGTACATGTGACTCAAACATTACCCAAATAATCAGGAAATCAAAGAAGTTTTGTCTCCTATACTGCATAGGATAGAGCAGGCCATTAACTTACTCACAGTGACAAATGGGGATAGATGGGTTTTAGTTTCAGGTTTCATTCCTGAAGTGCATTTCACGGTTTTCTCCACAGCTTCACAATGTGCTTTGTTTCCCATCAGAACTTCCCTGACAACTGCTACTACAGCTATTCATGCTTTGGGAGCTTTCAGGTGGAGGCAGTTTTGCCTGGTTTCTGCTAACAAAAGACCTCCAGCACAATACACAATCAGCTAGAGATGTCACACCAAATTCTTGGGAATATTTTTTTGAGAACTCATGAAACCTGTTTTGTACAGACAGGGTGGCAATTATTGAGTTTCTGTTCATCCAGTTCTCATTCCTTCAATCTTCTTTTGTTTATCCTTCTTCTGTCTCCAATTTTTCTTTGCTGCTTTTTTATGCCTCTTCTTTTCTTCCTCAGTTCTCCCAACTTCTTCTTTTCTTTTTTTTTTTATTTGTCTTTCTTGTCAGAAAACATCCCAACGCTTTAGTATAAACAAACACATTTCCCAAAACAAAATTCTTTGTGGAGTGCATAGAGCACTCTCTAATCTGATTTTAATGACTGTGTTCAACCAGTGGTATGATTCAACCTGTTGGTTAGAGTACATAAATTTAGAGATTGGCATGTAGATAACTAAATGTGACCTCAGTGTGTGCATTGTCATTGTGGACAGGCACATGAGTTAGCAGCTTTGGCACAGAAACTGAACATCCTTTGAGATTCCTAAGGCACCCTGAATGATCTCCAGCTGACCAAAAGTACCCTGTACATCCTGGAGACATGTGCCGTGGGTAACTTGGAGCCCAACATGTTTTGAATGGCAGTCAGTGCCATGTGTAGGACAGAACCCAGCCCTAGGATGTTCAGTGGGTGCAGAGGTCTAGTCACCCTGATGTAAAGAAGACAATCATCTTTATTTAGTCAGCTGAACATTTCCATTGACTGTACTGACTAGATCTCCAATGGCTAGAGTGGAAGTGACACCAGAAGCATGCTTGTGAAAACCTATATTCAGCCTTTTTGTATCCTAGTCAGTCAGCTGAATCCCAATTTGTTCGCCTCCTAAAAATAGAATTAAACTTCATGAGCTGTGTACACGCCACTAAGAAAGATGAATGAGGTGAAGGACTTCTATCACTTTGCCTAACTTTTTCTGCAAATTGTCATATATGTACAAACAGTAGGGATTTGCACAGGTGTAAACAGGAAATCTGGATTTGTTTCCCACCACCAATATTTCCAGGCCTCTGTTAAGCATTTATAAATATTTATAAAATATCAATCAATATTTTTCGTTTTTTATTTACTATAACCGGGACATATGTTTGTTTTTCAATAGCAGCATCTGCTTTTCCAGCTTTCCTAAGAGGTATTGATCTTCCATGTACACTTAGATATTATGTCTTAATTAGAAATAAAATCTTTAGAATTACCTTAAGTATTTTTATTAGTTTGAAATATATTCAGCATACATTATGTTCTGGTTTTGTTTTGTATTGGGTTTGTTGTTGGTTTTGGGTTTTGTTTTTGTTTGTTTGTTTGTTTTTTTCCTGGTTTCTTTGTCTTTTGCATTCTTGAAATAATTGGATCCTGGTGCCAGTTCAGTAAAAAAAAAAATCTTTTTCATATTTTCCTTCAACTTCCCGAAAGTCACAGCAAGAACACACATCCACAAAGGCTACAATTCAAACACTAAGATGAATATGTCTATTAATGGGTCTATGTGAAAAAATATTTAGTTCTTCCAGCTGACAAGCATTGAGGGACATGGAAATAGTTGATAAAAACACTGGTGATATAACAGAAGGAAATCTGTAAGCAACCTCATAAGACTTAAAATATTTCATCACTAAAGAAAATAAATAAGGGTTCTCACAGTACACTTACAAAGAAGACAGATGCTGGATTCCATATCTGGTCAAAAAAGTTATTTATCAAATCAAAGCCAACATCTAAATGGGTAGAATGTTCTCATTAAACCCTAATAAAAGTCTCAACAACGAGATAAAATCCATAAGACTTTATTTTAATCCTACTAAATCCTGTCAGGAACTTTTGTTATCAGTATCACAGACTATTCCCATATTATTCCAAAAGGATTCTGAATATTCTCTGCTCTGCATCATTTTTTTTCCATTAAGATTTATTCTTATTCTTATATTATAAAAGTATTATACAAATAAAACATCCAATAAAAATTCCTTTTAAGAATGTTATGTTACTATTAAACATTGCATAAATTTAATATTAATTAGATTCTATTAAATTTAATAGGTTTTGAATTATTGAGTTTAATTCATTTTCAATAAATTTCAATTAAGCTCAATTTGTTTCATTTTTTTTATTAATTCCAGTCACTACCAATTATCTTCAATTAATTTCATCTTGTGCTACATTTTCAGGTAATTCTCCATTACTTTCAATTAGCTTCTATTAATTTCAAGTGGGTTTTGTGTCTGTTAACTGGTTTCATAAGAAACCAATGTCCCTCTTTAATGTGGGTCTGCACCATTACTGCTTGTCCTCATGCCATAAATGGGTAATTCAGGGCCAAACCCTCATGTGAGGCTACTGGCATAGTCCCAGCAGTGTCAGTGTAGTATTGTTGAGCAAGAACAGTCAGAAAGGTGATGCTTCCTGAGAACTAAAGAATGTCTAGGAACTAAAATCGGCATGAATTTCACCTGAATATTCCATGAGGTCTGGATTTCACCCAATCTTTGCAAGCAAGTATACTAGTTATCCTGCCTTACTCATTTCTCAGTAACACTGTGAAACAGAAACTTAATGGTCAAGAAAATGTGACTCCTCTCATCCTAAAATAAGATCACCTGTGTTGAGGGAAGTCCTGTGACTCTGCATTTCCAAGCCATATTATCTATATGGTCTGCCTCCACTGACTACAGGAAGAATTAAGACATTTAAATTTAGATGTAGACATTGGCAGAGAAGAAATGTGAAAGTAGGTCAGATGATCATCAATTCAAACACATGTGGTTTGGTAACTAGCCTGATTTCCATGAAGGACAGATGAAAGACAAAGGAATGATCTTCTGTGTTGTTTCCAGTTCAGTGCTCAGTTTAAGCTTGTGATGGCTATAATTAAAACTCTCAGCACTATGAGTACATGGTTGTTTGGGTAAAAACAATTATTATGATGGGAAAAGTCATGTGGTAGAACAGCATAAAAATATCCTTTGAGAACATGAAGGAAGAGATTCATGATGGAGTTTCATAAAATAATGAGGCTGGGTAGGCAAGTGCATCATTCTTTGAAGACGCAGCCAGAGCTCACAAAATGAAGGGCAGTGGTACTGAGGTTGAGCCTGAGACATTTTAGGTGCCCACAGCGCATGGAGGGAGTACAAAGAAGCATCTTCTCTTTAGACACATGAATAACAGCAGTAATCTTTAAAGGAATGGGAATACCACTGGAAAGAAAATATTGCACCTGCTTTTCTGAGGTCTAGGGAAAAAAGAAAAAAAAAAAAGGTTATTTAATTGTTGAGTTATTCTTTAACTGTAAAGTCAAGAGACTAAAAACACTGAAGTATTTTCTGGGAATATTTGAATGACTTTGAATGAGGTGATCCAGGGTTAACTAAAACCTGCTTGTGTGTTTCTGGGATTCTTTTCCATGATGTCTCAGAATCTTCACTTCACAGGGAGGTTGGACAGGATGAGGCTGAAACCAGGGGCCACATGGAAGTGTACACAGTCATAGTCTCAAATGAAAGGGGCAGAGAGTAGTTCCAGGAAGGTGTGAGACGTGGCCAAATTATGGTGTTGCATCATCTGAGGGAAGGCAGCAAAATCTCAAATCTGCTGTGTCATGTAGGGGTGCAGACAATGGAATTGTTTTATACAGAGGGATGGATGGATGGATGGATGGATGGATGGATGGATGGATGGATGGATGGATGGATGGATGTGAAGTCTGATGCTTTTCAGCACTACTGCTAATAGCAATCACTCCAAACATCTGCAGTAAAATCCAGATCTTGTCTGGCTCTGCAGTAAGGGATCCCTGTCCGTGATGCGTCATAGGAAGGGGAAACATTTATCGATGGCTCAACTAGTTTCTACAGTCATTCCTATCTGTCCTCAGAACCTCCAGAGTCTTGACTGACTGGTACTCTCTGCCATGCTGTTAAGGATGGGATAGGATGGGGAATCTGTAGGGAAGGATTGTCACTAAATATTTTTGGGCATTTTAAAACAAATTCAAATTAAATTGGTACCTACAAAACCCAATATGTTGCAAATTAAAACCACCATGAGCAAAAACTATGCCAGTGTTTTGGGGATTTTTTTGGAATTAGTATGTATTAAGTACAGACAGCACTTGTTCATCACTGTTCTGTGCTGATACTGGAACAGACATCAATATAATCAAATCCGGGTTTCTTTTTTTTTTCATCCTTCATTTCCATTCTGACCAATGCATTTTCATTCAGTCCATATGAATGGAGTTCAGCCATTAATTTTATATAACCTGATCTGTGTCACAGAATAAATAATACAGTATTTGTTGCCAAATTAGAATATTCTAACTGAAATAGATATGTGCATTTAGTGAAGGCAAGCCATAATTTGCTTGAACCAATATTAGTAAGGCAGCCAACATATGGGATTTTAAACCCAAAGTACATTTGTAGATGAGCTTTTATAATGCAAATGGATATACATTTTTCTAAAGCAGTGTATATTCAATAAAACCCACCAGCTTCCTGAGTGTCAGCTGACACAGTACTAGATAATATGCTATCATTCCTCTTTTCAATTTCATCTTTATTGAACATCTTTCTATATTTGTTTAGTTTGATTTATTTTGTTTCTGACAGAAACACTTTCAAAAGCAGAATTCTTGCATGTGATTTCAGGTTCGTTCTGTAATTTCTCAATAGCAGTCCAATACTATAAATTAATCTGGAAGAGAAGGCAACTTTCCAATATATACCTGTAATTATTTTGCAGTCCTCTCCGTCCTTGACATCTGTGTATTCTGAAATAGTCATGAAATGAAACCACCCAAAGGAAAAGCTTTTAGAAAAGAGGTGCAGAGACACTTCTACCTGGTTGGTCTGAATGTAGTAACTTATTTTGAGCAATGATCTGCACAAGCAAAACTGTTATTATATTGGTGGAATACACTAATCCAGAAACGTGCTTCTATCACTCACATTTTCAGCTGCTGAAAAGAGAGTTGTATTCATCCTTTGCTTACAGGTTCTACTACTAGAAAAAAAAAAAATTTTGAACTATTTTGGTGGGGTTCACCAGCACCAGAAATCTGTAGCTGATGGCAATTTTGGAGGAGCTGAGAATTAAAGTCAGTTTAAAATAAACTGCGTAATTGTGTGGCTCCATAGTGAAATTGTTTCCTAGCTCCAGGTGTGTTTCACTTACATGCCTGGTGAGAATAAATAGCAAGCCCTCCCTGCATATGTGTTACTGAGTCTGTAAAACCTGATCAGACATACTGCGCTTGAACAGACCTTTTGAGTTTCAGGTTTCTGGATGTATAATATCAGACTAAAATAAACACAGAGGGCTGACCACCAAAACCTTGCTGCTTGTGCTTCAGGACATTCCCCAAAAGCTTAGTGAAGGAAAATGTGAAGTCTGTAATGACTCTAACCAGCCTTGGCTCTTCTCCCAGATTTTGATGTCTGTCACATGTTACAGCAGAGGTGGCTTATGGATAAAAGAGACCCAACCAAGCTGAGCAGCCAGAGATGTATTCCAGCTAAACTACATTACAGTTTTCCCTCACTTTTGAATGATGTGAAGATTTAATTTCCTTTTTATGGTGCAAAACCCACCTATATCTCTCATTAATTTTTTACTGTGAAGAAATATTGAAGAGGCTAACTTTAATGTTGACATAATAAAACTAAAAGTTTGTTCTGGGTGATGTTGGTGCAGTTGCAAGATTACTGCCTCACTTTGCAGAGGTTGTTTGGAGGTAGCTGTTGCTTTAACAGTAAATAAATCAGTATTATACAAACAAAAAGGTGGGGACAGACTCTGTTGCAATAGGACAAGGCATAATGATTTCAGCCTAAAGGAGAATAGAGTTAGGTTAGATTTTTACAGTGAGGGTGGTGAAATGCTAGCAGAGGCTGCCCAGAGAGGTAGTGCATGTCTCATCCCCAGAAACATGGAATGCCATTTTGGACAGGGTTCTGAACAACTTGATCTAGTTGAAGATGTCCCTGCTCATTGCAGAGGGATTGGACTAAATGATCTTTAATGTCCCTTTCAATCCCACATTCCATTATTTTATGAAACTCCATCATGAATCTCTTCCTTCATGTTCTCAAAGGATATTTTTATGCTGTTCTACCACGACTTGTATTTGAGCTGACACCAGTGCCTTATTACACAAAATCAAGAATTTTCTCCTCAGTTTCCAAAATCCCATATTGCTTATCCATGTTATCAGAGAGATGGCAGTGGGAAGCTTCACTCCTCACAAAAATCCAGAAGGAAATTCACGAAAGGAGATAAAGGTGTTTTGGCTACTGGCGAGAGTTTCTTCTGGAACACAACAGTGACTGTAAACCTCAGCAGTTTCAGAACAAAATGTAAAACTTCTTCCATTGACCTCACTTTCCCACAATAACACCACATAAAATAACAGAGAAAGGAAAAAAAATACAGAGTGCTTTATGAGTGAACTTTAATAAATCAATAGGGGGTTTAGATACCACAGTGGTAGCTGCTGTATAAATACCCAGACAGGAAGATCCTGTCCTGGAAAATTAGAATAGGCAGTTCCTGAACCTGTTATTGTCCAGTTTTGCTTGAAGTAGGAGAAAGTTTTATTTTTTCCCCACTGTCAGAGAAAACTGTTATAAATAGACATATCTCCATGTCACTGGTGCTGGGTACAGCACCCAAGATGTTTTCTGTGTGATCCAGTCAAGGGAAAAACTACAACTTGTTTGTATTTCTGGTTATGAGGAGATACAGAAAAATCACAGCAGACATTAAATTAACTTTCATGTCTGCATGTAAGTAATGAAAACAGAAGAAAAAAACAAATGGTGTGCAAGACAGCCATGTATTATTTCTGAGTTTCAGAAAAATGCTCAGAGATATTTTATGTTCTTGATGATTTCCCTTGTTTTACTGATGCTTTCAACATGGTGCATTATTCTCTTCTGAGACAAAACTGTGTATTAAGCTAAATTAACTGGTTTTAGGCTGAGATGTAACGATTGGTTATCACACAAATTCTCCAAGATGCAACACAGCAAACACACTGCATTTTATTATAGTAAAATGCTCTCTTTTAGCTTCAAAAAGGAGAACTGGAATGGATGCCATCTACAGAGACACAGAAAAAAATAGCCTTTATTAAGATGAGAAGCAGGAATTCCAAAAAGACAGTATTTTAAGGAAAACAACTGAAGAGAAGGAACTGCAGAATGTGAAAGCTGGAGGAGATCAGGCTTACAAACAGGCCGGGCAGAGTGTTATGAGGAGGTCAAAAGCCAATTAAGAGCATGATGGAGCAAGGACCAGGCTTCTCGCAACAAAGTGGGTGATAATGTCAGAAAGGTGCAAGGAGGATCCCATGAGAAAATACAAGAGCAATAATAATATGTGGCTGGGAAAGGAAGCTGTGAAGAATTGAATGTAATTGGAAGTAGAAATAGAGCTGCAATGGATGAAAGGAGGAAAGGGAAATAAAAATTAGATAGAAGATCTCTAGGAATGGATCAGCAAAAGTCCATCTTTGCAGGCTGAAAGCTAGTCTGGGGCTTAATTGCCACTGTCATAGCTAATGAATTATTAACAAGTAAATGATGAAATTGAGTATATTCTTCCTCTGTTTCAGCAAACTCACACTTCTGACAGTCACCAGTGAAATGCAAAGCTCTTTTTACAATTCCTTTCCTTTCTCTTATGCAACGGCTGGCAGCACACTCATTGGATGGTTTCCTTCAGAGCTGTTAGAACCTCGCCCTTGGGTGTTTTGGGTGGATTTCTCCCATCACCACAGGTCTCCACAACATGATGAGTTCTTGATAAAGCTCTGCTAATGATATCTCTTATTTGAAACCAGTGCAGTAAGCCAAGCTTAATGATATAAAACCCACAGATCAAAATGCTAGATTTTGTTTCCTTGCTCAGAGAACTTCCTGCAACAAGGAAGGGACAGGTAGTTAGGAGCCCACTTCTAAAATGNAGATAAATTATTACAATATCATTGTAATAAAATAATAGACACAATAAAACTAGCCACAACATTTTTCTAATCTTGCATATGGACATCATAAAGTCCTCTGTCTTTTGGGTGATGCTTCTGCATCCTTTTTCCAGCTTGAGGATACAACCAGAATTTTGTCAGGCCTCAAAAAGGGGATATAAATAGGCAACTGCCAAGGTTTGGGGGTAGAAGATGCGAGAGGACAACAGTTTCATCCTCCACCAGTTCTGATGCAGTTATAAGTCCTAAACCTGAGAAATCCTGTCCCATCCTCTATATCTCCAGCCACAAACTGGCTATTTGTCCTTAAGGACTTAAGGAAATATATAATTATTTTTATTTTCCTAAATAGAGGAGAAATGAGAAGGGGGAAACCACACAATCGCTCAACCATGATTTTTCAGAAATTTCAAAAATGAAACTGTTTAACCTAAATACAGAATTTGTTCAACCAAAGCTAACATCTTCATCTACTGTCTACAGTAGATTTTGCTAATTTTAGTGAAAACGGCTTTTCACTGGTAAGTTTTTTTCAACTAACATTTACTGACTATTTTTGGCTTAGCTGTAGAGTTGTATGTCCCTGCTGCCATAATCCTGGTATAGACACTATGTGTGCTTGCAAAATGAGAGAATGCACAAATGCTACTTAACTGGTCCTGGAGGTGATAAGTACAGAGAAGAGAGATCTGCAGCACCTTCTAAGCTATGGCAACCTGAACAGACCAAGGAAAATATGCATTCCAGATTTAGAGAATATGTTAAACATGAGGAGCTTCTGGGGGATGCAGAAATACGGCCATAATTAACCCAGAGTAAGATCAGCGCTCATGGGTCAGCCACCACCAAAAGGAGGGATCAGAAGATCTCTGTTTAGCTTGCTGGGATCTGTTGCAGCTCACAAATTCTCTGTGTTTCCTTCAAAAGGACACAGCACAGCCTGAAGCAGTCACTATCTGGTGATGCTGACCAGGATCAAAGCCTTGCTGTTGTCAGTTCCAACAGTTTTGTATTTTACTTTTCTCCTTGCCAGTTCTGTGAGCAGCTGTTTGCTCTCCTCCCTGGTGTAAATCAGAAGTAGCTTCAGTCAACATGGTGCTGTTTCTCTGTTCATCACGTGGTAAAGATCTAATACATTCTTCCTCCTGGGAGAGCAAAATGCAGCCAAGGATATATGTTGGCATTGTCCTTGCTCTTATATCAGCATGTGACTGTTACCATAACAGATTGGGAGGTTTTGTTTATTTCTTTTTGGTTTTTATTTTGTTTGTTCATTTGTTGGTTTTGTTTTTCTTTTGGTTTTGGTTTTGATGAGAAACAGTACCCATCTAGATAAAAATTAGGAGGAATCAGCCCTATGTGGCACATTTTTTTAAGTAAAATATGGTACATTTTTTAACTTTTGTGAAAACAGTTCAAGAAACAGAGTGGATAGTCATATTAAGGCGTTCAGGATCTAAGAATATGGGGGGTTTTTGTGTATCACTTAGATTCTTGGTACTGATTACAGCTATGAGGATTAACTTATGGTGTGACTAAGGTGAAGACATCTGTGCCCAAAGCTAGGTAGAGCTGATCATGTTCTCAGACCCTTCTGCAAGTGGGATAATCAGGGGGATCTCCTCATAGTCAACTCAAATTCCTGCATCCTGCAGGACAGTTTCGACTTTCTCAGAAAACTGCTGGTAGTCTGCAGATCTAGTACAAAAGAAGTACCATATTAAACATTTCTATTTACTGTCACAATGTATGAAAATGTGCTTTCTGGCTTGGAAGACTTGAGCAATTTGAGGCTTGAAAGCCATCTTCACTTAAGTTGATTTCATGTCAAGGTGTCAAATCCACCCTGATCTGTATCAGTTGAAAACCAGCACAACTTCAGAAATTTTCCAGGGCCAACCAAATTCTGTCCAGTGTCAATACCCAGTTACATTTCGGTGAGAGGCATTATCTCATGCATTAGCAAGTACATATAAATTAACAACTCGTGGTAAGGCCATGGGATGAAAAGGCAACTGTTGACTAACCTTAGCTGGGGGCAACTGAAGTCATGGAATCATAGGATCATAAAATCATTTGGATTGGAAAAGACCTCTAAGGTCATGGAGCCCACCCATTCCCCAGCACTGCCAAGTCCACCACTAAACCATGACCCCAAATGTAACATTGACACATCTTTGAAATCCCTCCAGGGAAGGTTTAGACTGGGTATTGGGAAAAATTTCTGCAACGAAAAGCTTTTCCAGCCCTAGCACAGGCTGCCCAGGGCAGTGATGGAGTACATTATCATGGGATGGAAATTTCTCCTCTTAGGAGTGGTTAAGAGATAAGGAAAAAGTTGTGGGAGCACATAATTTAATTTTGTAGTGGGGAAAATTTAGCAGATGGTGTCGCCATGAGCCACGCTGTGCCCACTGTTCTTCACAGTATCCACATGTAATCAGAAAAAGGAACAGCACTTGCAGGTGTTAAGAAATATACAGGGCAGTCAAATCTAATACAGACTGCAAAGAGTCACAGAATTATCTTGACGTGCCATCTTACCAGGTAATAAAATGGTTGGGAAAAGTTAATTTCTACAAATGCAAAGTAACGTACATGTGGAAAAATGACCCTAACTATAAATATTCATTGATGGCTCCAAATAAGATTTGTATCACTGTATTTCATTTATGTATTCTGAATGGAATATACTATCATGTTGTCTTGCAAAGGATATAGTAGAACTGGAAGACATAGAGAGAAGGTGACAAAGACAATTAAAGGCATAAAACACCCACTACAAAAGGAAAATAAATTGTTTTGGTGGATATAACAGAAATCTATAGAACAAGGAATTATTCTGAAGAAAGTAAGGAGGGCAGATACTTCGCTTTTTCACAGTACAATATCTTCAAGACTCCAAAGGACACAGTTAGGCAAAGAATTTAAAAGGTGGGCTTTCTTTTTGTTTCTTTTGCTTTGCTTTTGTTTTTCTTTTTTGTTTGTTTGTTTGTTTGTTTTCTTGTTTTGGTTTCATTTGGGGTTGTTTTCCCACGCTGCACATTGAACTGTGAAGCTTTGTCACAGAATTTTCCAGAAAACAAAAAATTATCCACATGTTCAAAGAGAATAGACATCCATGGAAGTCCACAGATCGAGCTGCTATTAAACATGGCAGCCCATCTGTGGCCTCCAGTTCAGCACTGCCTGTAATACTTACTGCTGGAAAGTTGTCTCAGGGGGATCACAATGCCTCTTTCACAAACCCCAGGCTTTTTTTACACTCTTCTGGGCATCTGCTGTAGCTACTATGGAAACAACATCCTAATAAATATCTGTCCTGGTCTTATAGCTGTCCTGATCTTATAAATATCTGTCCTATCTTACATCTCTATATTTTGAGGGGAAACAAACCAACAAAAAATCCTGACTAGATTAGTAAGATTAGTATATTAATTTAACCTGGATCTTGCTGTTTTGCTTCTCACAGAAATCATCTGGGCCCACAAAAATTCTGTGACCAATTGTAAATACAATTTGCATAAATGATCATGCTTATTTGCATATAGTTGCTTCCTTTGATTCCTTCCCTCAGGGACTGACAGTCTGTTCCCTCTGCAGTGAGTTTGGGATTGCCTTGCACCTCTGACTTATATATAATTTTACTTCCTTTCTCTTTCCCTCTTATTCATTTCTTACATTATACTTCTTTTCAGGATCAGCTGAGTCCTCAGCTTACCATAGTTCTGCCTTGCCTTATGTCTTTCCACTCTTTCTAAGAAAGTTCAATATTCTTTCTGATGGATATCTGAAAAGTCTTTCTGTGATGTAATCACATCAAAAGAAAAGATTATGAACTTTTTATCCTTTTGATGTACGTTCAGCTTACTCGAATTCAAAACTGTAAAATATGTATAGATAATGTGAAAACTGTTTGGTATAAGGCCAATATACTCTTGCTTATTGTGCCCCTCTATTTTTAAATTGAGCTAAAATGGCTCAAATTGTAATTTTCAGGAGAAGGAGATTGGCAGGCACTTTGGGTAATTTAAGTCTCTCCCTCGAAAATCAAACTTCCTAATTCAAGAGGAACAAATTGCAAACCAGACCCTGTATTTTATTTCCTTTTAGTGAGAATTAAAAAAAAAAAAAAAACAAAAAAACAAAAAAACCCAGTTATTTCTGAACAACTTAGCACCTTTTATCCAGTTTTTAATCCAACTCTCCAGTAAAGCAAGATGAAGAATACTATTATTATGAATAAACGGACATTTACTGCTCTGCTGCTTACTACCTATAGATGGCTGAGGAGGACCAGAGTTTAGACCTGTTCTTTTTCCATCAAGGTGTGACTGGTCTTTCCTCTGTGACTGCTGTTGTCTTTTGCTCAGCATTGTTTTAGATCTGCAATAATAAGGTTAAACGCGTCCCAAAAACATGGTAAATTCCCATAAAAAGCAGAATTTCAGACTGAAAAATGTTAAGATTAAAGCTGCCAATTTTTTGTTGCTCCACAGCACACTCTTAAGAAGAATTCATCAGGTTATAGGGGTACCAAACCTCATCTGAAGATGAAAACCTCCTGTCAGACAAAACTGCTCTGGATCACTGCAGCTATTTTCTGGTTATCAAACACCCATCATAGAGAGATAAAATAATTTATAGGGTGAATATAGTTAAAGGATACTTCAACCATAGGAATAAAACCTTCCCGGCCTCTTTGCTAATGTGAAATCATGTAGTTCATGTGATTTTCATACACTACTAAAATTTGCCTGGGGGATATTATGTGAGGCTGTAACGAGGGATGGAGTTTTGTTAAAGTGTCCCCATTCATTCCCCCCCAGGGATACCAGATGTGGGGCTGTTGGGCTGAATTTTCATTGTTTCATAGGATGTGCAAATGTCTCCTGTGAGAGAATGAACGACCGCCTCATGGAGTACCACCCAGAAGAAATGCCCCTGCCACAAGCAGGTATTCAAATATCAGTACTGGGATATGTGCTGGGGCCCCTGGTAAAATACATGCAGCAGAATGAGATGGGATTCACTTCACAGGCAGCACAAGTGAAGCACAAAGTCACTGGTCCCACAAGTCTATGCAAATGTATGGAGCGAATCCGATTTGGCTAATAGCCAGCTGTATATTTTAACCACCAAGCAACCCTTTCTCTCCCATTAGAGGGTATAGTCATCACCTCTGCAAAGCTAGAGTATCACTAAAAAGAGACCAGCTGAGCTTCCCTTCTGCTTCCTCGAGATGTGTGATGCTGTGAAAATACTACAGGCAGTGAGAGCTGGTGCACGAACAGTGCCGTGGATTAAAGCACAGCATACTTTTCGGCTCTTGTGCTGGGAGCCATTGCATAGAGGGGAAAACAACAATGATAAATGGGCTCACTCTGTGTAAATCACCACAGCAGAGAGAGAGAATATTAAAATGTGGTAGCATTTTGGGATAGCGTGGTCCAAATGGAACAATGTCTGGTCAGGTACGGTACCAGCCACGTGAACTGCTGTCTCATTTCCAGGTCATCTCCAAGCTGTGCTGCATATCTTCTATGGGGTGTTATTAACTCATGATAATCACACTCTCTGCAGTTCCTTTACTGCTATTATAAAAATGCTTTTATGTTGGGTAGATGTGTTATTTATTACGTGCTAGGAGGAAATGAAGTTGGTAGTTCTGAATGTTGAACAGCAGTTGGAGCTGAGTTGCACAGTTCCCAGTCCCAAAGAACCCTGTCTCCTGTTTCATAATAATAATAGTGATTTATCCCCTGTGTTATTGAGCCATTTGAGTGACTCCATGCAGATCTTGAGGCCAGCATTTTATTTCTGTCATCCAAGCTGAAGCTGTAATAGAAAGAACTGACTTTTTTCTTTTTTTTTTCTTTTTTCTTTTTTCTTTTTTCTTTTTTTTCTTTTTTCTTTTTTCTTTTTTCTTTTTTCTTTTTTCTTTTTTCTTTTTTCTTTTTTCTTTTTTCTTTTTTCTTTTTTCTTTTTTCTTTTTTCTTTTTTTTTTCTTTTTTTTTTCTTTTTTCTCTTTTCTCTTTTCTCTGTCACTTTTTCTTTCATCTTCCTTCCTTCCCTCCTTCCTTTCTTCCTTCCCTCCTTCCTTCTTTCCTTCCTTCCTTCCTTCCTTCCTTCCAAAACCTCCTTCATGGAAATTACCATATATGGGCAAATGGTACACTTCAGCATTTTTTGGCTCTTACTTTGTTGGAGGACTATTTTGAAGTTGTTACTATTGTGCACTAAATTAAAATTTATTTTAAAGTTCATGTAAAAGTCTATTTTGAATTAGAAAAAAAAATGCAAATTTATTCATTTTTTTTGGCAGGACACTGATGCAACTCCAATAAAATGGGACATTCTTCTCAATGACAAAGAATTTTTTTAGACCAAGCTTTGTGAACACCAATTGTTCCATGTGTTGTCTGAGTATTGAAAGTTTTAGATGAGGTCAAGGTTTTAAGGAAAAAAATCCAAGCAAAGAAAAATCTCAAAATAAAACAAAAGATTGCTCTTCTCATGCTCCACGATGTAAAAATCTGTGCTCAAATTTGAGCAACAATCAATCCCTTGCATGTTGCATGGGCTTCAGCCCACCTTAACTTCAGAAGTGGGACTCAGTTCACTGATTTCAAGGTCTAAATAAATCAGTATCTATGTACATAAATAAGCTCACTTTTCAGTTAGGAAAGGTTTGGTTTTTCATTTGGTCACCCAGACCCAGCTGAGTGCAGTGTGTGCTTTGTGGGCAAAAGGCAGCTTTTGGTTGTTGACAGCTCTGACATGGCAAAGTAGCGAGCAAGCAGCAGGAAAGGCCTTTGCTCTAGCTGCTGCAGACATGGAAAACTGCAACTGGAGCAGAATCTGATGCAGTACTGGAAAAAGGATCCCATAGTGATGTCTGGAGATAGAAGTGGGACAGTTTGCCCTTTTGTAAAGATTATTTTCTCCATAGCAGAGGAATAAAGATTACTTCATTCTTTCAATGTATATGCCACCAACTGTGCAATGAAATTCCTTAAATTATGATGAAATTGCTCATTTCCTGAAGTGAACACAACAAACTAACAGGAACAGTAATTTTTAGTAGATTTGGATTCAATTCAATTTTCCAGATGTTCGCCTGCAATCAGCCTAGGAACTCAAATCTCAGAACGGTGCTATTCACACAACAGCTGTTGCAAATTTTTCTTTTGAATCACACCAATCTAAGTGTGGATTTGTTTACAGGCAGCCTCAGTCTTACATGAGGAACTGACTGATTACATTTTAAAAAAATCTCAAAAATGTTCTTCTTACCATTTACGCAGTTTTATTATTATTGTTATATTAAGGCTCCTTTTTAAAGTGTTTTTCCTCATGAATTAGTAAATTTAGTTTTCTTCACCAGTCAGTGAATTTTGTTGGTGATTTTTTTTTTTTTAATTAGAATCAGCTTCCTATCAGGAATGTGTTAGAAGGAAACAGCAGAGTAGTCACTGAAGACCTATTAGAAATGCATTGTCATCAGTATTTATATAAGTTAACCTGCTCCAAGGAGTGTAATTAACAGATGTTCAGTCCAGCAAAGATTAGCAGCACCTTTGGTCAGACCTTGTATAATTCATATCTTAAATTATCACTTTCTAACAAACTCAGTGTCCTTTTTTTGATTTATAGGAAAAAAGTTATCTTTCAGTTCTTTTGATAATTTATTGTTGCGGTCACCAATTTTAACAGCATCCACCCTTGTATCTGACTTCTGGCATATTAAAAATACAGAGTTTTTTATTATGTCTGGAATTGTTTTATTGACGCAACCATGAGCTTTCCTAGCTCATCCACTTCTTGTAGTTGGAGAACAAAATGATTTATGCATGTATACTACTGTGCACACAATTTATGTCAAACATTTTCTTCCTAAGAGTGGTTCATCTGGACCTACAGTCAATGGAGAGAAAAACAGAATGACTTTTGTCATATTTATTTCTGCCTGTTGGTTCCTTTGGATCCATCTGTATGTGTTCCCTGGCCACAGGAGACAAAAATCAGACCACCATGTCTGGGCCATGTTATATTCTCTTGGGTTTGTATGACTAGAACTTGCATTTTCCACCTCTTCAGTTCCTGCCCCAGACAGAAAAGAGTACTCCCAGATTTCCAAATCTAGTCTTTACTTTATGGGGGGAGGTAGAACCTGAATGCAGCATATAGGAATGCTATCATGCTGAGCAAATACTTGACAGGACTGTTTGAAGGTGGCTTGTGAAAAAGAGGGAGAACATTTACATGGGCAGATAGTGATGGAACAAAGGAAAATGGTTTTAAAACAAAAGAGGAGAGATTTAGATTAGATGTAAGGAAGATCTTTACTAAGAATGAGAAGGTGATGAGGCTCTGGCACAGGTTGCCCAGAGAAGCTGTGGCTGCCCGTGGATCCCTGGGAGTGTCCAAGGCCAGGTTGAATGGGGATTGGAGCCATCTGGGATAGTGGAAGGTGTCTCTGCCCATGGCAAGGAGGTGGAACAGGATGAACTTTAAGGTACCTTCCAATACAAACCATTCTGTGATTGTCTGAAATATCATGGATGGAAATCTGGAGATGGCTGTAGCTGAGGGATTGATGTATTTATGACCAAGCTCTCATTTACAGGTATCTTATTAATGAGGATTTAGAACTAAAAAGCTAACTAAATAGCTAGCTAAATGATGGTAAGGTTTTGGTTTATTATTTTTGTTTAAATATAAGGGAGACCAATGTTAAGTTTTTGTATTTACAAGGAAATTATCACTGTTAATGATGTAATCCAAGCAACTAACAGTGAAAATTCATTAGATGTTAGGCAATAGGTGATAAAGGATATTTAGTGTCAAGAGTTCTTATAAGAGATTAATTAAGATATGATACACTTTTTCAAGCTGCCTACAAAGTTGGTGTTTGACAACGTGGTGTGTCTGGTGATATTCTAGTGCAAGTGTCATACTGATTGATAGACAAAAGTAATTTAACCAGAATGTGAAGTGCAGAACCAGGGGGTTTATTGGAAAGAGTTATATACAGAGAGAAAAGCTGAAGTTACCTGAATTATACAGTATCTTTAATTCATAGTGCTACTGAGCCAAAGGTGTAGGGAATACGGTAGTGAATTATTCACATTTTTCGAAGCCCTTAATGTTTATACTGCCAAAAGGCTATGCAATGTGCTAATAAGGAAGAATAAATCTGAGGGGGGGTTGTTTTTTCAGTGCTGTTTCTTCTTATATCTTTCCAAATTTTCATGTGACTGTTCAGAAGGGTGAATTAAACAGTGGATATTTAATTGACTCATTCCATCTACTTATACAAGGCCACTCTTTTCCACATCTTAAGGCAAAGGACGCTGTGTTCTTCTAATGCATCTAAACAGAATAACACCTTTTCCTAAAAGTTAGTGAAATTATTTATTTTTTCCAGAATATTTCCCTGTTTGACAAGTTGTATTATGAAAGAGTTTATCTGTTACCCACCTCCTTCTGCTATTTGGAACTACCTAGAATTTTCTAGACCTTTTTTTTGCTGTTCTATCCTTCAGATCTGCTATGGATTTAGACATTAATGTAGTGTCAGAGATCCAGAGACCCTTTTACTTTGCTAAAGTAAAAAGACATATGTTTTGAGTGGATGCTCCTGAATGATCCTCCTAAATGGGATCATACATAGAAACATGCATACAAACATGTATGTTTATCTGAGAAAATTTTACAGAATGAATCTGCAGCTGTTAGTAACATTCTCCAGTTTCCTCACAATGGAATTGAGACTAGAGAAGAAGTAAATGGCAATGAAATAAATCTGATTAATTTTCACATGAAGAAGTTTCCACCACTGAGGATTCTGGTTTCCGTTGTTATTGTTTTAATTTTTAACACATGCTTGTGCATAGAAATAGCTAGAGTCTGCTTTAAAAACCACTGGGGTAATTAAATGAAATTAACTTGATGAATGCTATCGCATGCATCCTGATTGCTGAGTACTGAAGTTCTGTCTTCCTTTAATAACTTGGTGAGAAAAAGTGATTTTAAACTGAATGTGATGTATTCAATTCAGCAGGCAGCAAATGGAGAAATCCAACAGATAAAAAAAACCTGTATGACTTGTGAAATACACATGTTGAATTCACATCACACTCTCTTCATTCAAGAAAAGATGTCTGAGACATCATCAGTGAAGTGACATAGCTTCATTCAGATGTGATATAGATGACACACACACACAGTTGTGGTTACTGGAGAAGACTAATTGTAGCTGCTAGGATGTGCAAAAGCCTCCCAAGAAGAGGAAAGATTTCTGTTTTCTACTCTTTTTTGTCCTTTTCCCCTTCTTTTAACCCTTGTTTTCTTCCTTTTGTCTAAATTTCTTCCTAAATTTCTATGATCAGTTTTCCTCACTTTTTCTTACCCTTTAAACAAACCAGTTTTGTAGTGGTGTGTTTCATCATGTTTGATGTATTCCATTATGTTTATTGTATTGTTCAGATAGTTCATTTCTTGTAGCCCCATTGTTATTTGCTATTTGGTTGTATCCCAAGTTCTCTCCTCCCTTCCTTGTTGTCAATCTCCTGTTCCCCTCCTATTGGCCACTGCCTGTCACTCAGCAGCTCCCCCCAAGCTTCTAGAAGCTTCAGGGGAGAGCATCATGTGATACGACAGGACCATAGGAAATCCCTCCTACCCTCCCAGGAATGGCCCTCTGATGTGCCCTTCATCTCCTGAGCCACTCCCTGGACTCCCCTCATTGGTCAATACTATGTATCTTCCCCTTTCCCCACCCCCATACTTAAGCTGCTGTACTCCACAGTTCAGGGTCCTGCCAAGGCAGTTTCCCCAGGGTGGGGAACTCTCAGCCAGGGACTTCAATAAACTTGTGTGGAAACCCCTCAGCAGTGCCCTTCCTTCATTCCTCACCTTCATCACGCTTTGCCGCGGTTGCAGAAGAGTCACCGGATCAGCCTGGCTTATCCGTAAGCTGGGCTGTAGCACACTTGTCGCAGGTGCCAGGGCTGGCCGTGACAGGTTAGGAGAGCAATCTCCTGGGACATACCGTGACACAGTTTCTATTTTCCTCCCATATATTCTCTCAGACTAACACCCTTCCTAAAGAAGGTTCCTGCATTTTCTTTCTTTCCTTGCACTCCAAGCCTTCAGATTCTCCTCCCACATCCTGACATTGTTCATGTCCCTTCTATGTTTTATACCTCTTTTTTTCTGCAGAATGACCATTCCAATAAAACAAACTAAGTATTATTTTCACAAATTATATGTTTCTTAGGTAATTAATATAGTTAAGTACCTCACGCTGCTATTAGAGTCAGTGTCTCCCCTTCCCCTGATTGATGGTTGAAAATCAATGGAGCTTCCAAAGCATTCAAAAAACGTGTAGATGTGGGGACCTGGTTTAGTGGTGAGTTTGACAGTGCTGAATTAATGACTGGACTCAGTAGTCTTGGAGGGCTTTTCTAACCTAAAGGATCCTATGATTACATATATTTTTTGACTAAGTAGAGCTGTATTAAAGCTACTGTGATTCAAGCTGCTTTGGCTCAAAGATTTGGGGTTTGGCAGACTTTTTCTGTATCCTGCATACTATTCTGGGCAAACTCTGGGCAAACTCCTTGTGGAGAACAAAAACAGGAGTCCTGCTTTCTGGGGTACTTTATCCTCTGACTGATCTGCTAAACATAGCCTGAAACCTTGAAGGGTCTTCAGCTGTAAATTTCTAATCATGAGGTCAAGTCATCAGATAAGTAGTAAGAAATACTTCCCTGTGAGGGTGGTGGGGCCCTAGCACAGGCTGCCCAGAGAAGCTACGGCCACCACCCCATGAAATGTCCAAGACCAGGCTGGATGAGGCTTAGAGCAACCTGGGATGGTGGAAAGTGTCCTTGCCCATGGCAAGGGGTGGCACGGATGATATATAAGGTCCCTTTTAACTAAAACCATTCTGTGATTCTCTGATTCTATTCTAAACTCATCGAGGTTGCAAGCCCTAGGCAGTTCCCTTGAAGACGCATCTAAAACTCGCTTTGGGTCATGCTCAAAATCCAAATAGTCAAAAATTACCTCAGAATGGAAACCTTGCTAGTTCTGGTGTGCCCTCATTTAATTTGTCATATATTACATGCACAAAACAATTATTTTGGCCATAGAGTTGATGTATTCAGGCACCACCAGAAACAGCCACTGTGTGGCTAGTGGGTGTAATTTAAGAGCTGAACTGAAAAATCTCAGACATGAATGAAAAACAAACTCTGTTATGTGTCAGCAGGTTTGAGGGGTTTTTTTAAATCAAGTTAATATCCTGTTCATTCATTAAAAAGGTGGTAATATTTTCAGCGTTCCTCAGTGCATAAGTTCACTTGAAAATCAGACAGGGTGTAGGTGTTTAATGAGCAGCTGAAAATTTCAGTCTTCCTCTCTTTGAATAACCATTAAATAATTCAATGTCTCAGTCTCCCCTTATGAAATAGGGATAACTGCACTTCCCTTACTAGTATGGAGAACAGAAGTTCATAGAATAAATAATATTTTTTAAATAATAATGCATATTATGTAGGCATTTTGTGTCAGCCAAAACCCTGTCATCAACTATGAGATCTAACCCTTCATCGTTGAGCGTTATGAACCTTCTATTCAGGATTTTTTTTCAAATGGGACACTACTCCTTTGCACAAAATGACCATCACAAAAAACTTAGCAAATTATGATTTTCAAAGCTAGTGGTAACAAATAGAAATAAATCATAACGGTGTTCCAGAAAAACTTATTTTGTTTCTATAGGCGTATCTTCCATGAGAAGTCAGAGGAGAAGGGAGACATGCATACTATATTTCTCAGTATTAATAAGTTCTTTTTCTGCTTGCACATAACAAGAGATTTTAATCACTGTGGTTATCTCTCTCTTTGAAGTGAATATCTTACATTAATCTTTAGACAAAATTGGAGAAAATGAAAGTAAAAATCTAGAATATAAAAGGACCCTTGGAGTTCTTATTGAAAAAACTACCCTTATTGAAACTATCATATTAAAATATCTAGCTGTTTTGTTTTTTGTTTTTGTTTTTGTTTTTTTTTTACAGGAGCTCCTTATTTTCTGCTCTTGAATAGTATTTCCCTAAATAAAAGTGCACCACACAAAGTGCCATTATGATTTCCAGCATTCATTTCCAGAGGGGCTCCTGCTAGTCCGTAGCTATAACTATGATGAAAAGGGGCTGTGGACAGCCTGTTGCAGTAATGCTAACTCCCCATCTATCAACCCTGCAGATTATATGAGTAGCATCTCCTTAGAATAGAAACTCAGAGATGTAATAATCAATGAGATCTGGCATGCTGAGTGCCTACATGAATCCATTGCTATAAAGGATGCCAAATTATTAGTGCTTCACAAAAATCTATGGAATTGTAGTCAGCAGGGCTGAGACTAAGAATAATGCCATTAAGGATTGACTGAATGTTTCAGTGATGGTCTCTGTTTTTAGAGCACTATATGCCATTATAGTGTATGTTTTGGAAGTTCTGCTTTTCCGTGCTGTGATTTCATGGTGCAGGAGTCTTAATGGCCAAAACAGGATCAGAAGTGACCATGTTCTTTTGACATTGCTTTCTTGTCCCTTGGCACAACCTGGTTATGGACAGTATCTGTGTGTGAGATGTATCAGGAAGCTCAGTTTTATCCCTCTGGTTCTGAAGGCAAATATCTTGCTTTTGTGTTATTGTAGTTCGAAGTACTGAAGATATTTAACCCAGACGTATTTCTTCCTGCAATGTGAGTGTAGGAAGAAGCAAAGGCAGAAAGGAGCAGCTGTAACTCCTTAGTCTGATATTCCCTCCAGACATCTCTGATCAACACCTTACAGAATGCAGAATCTGGTCATCAGCCCAAGGTCTGATTTGTATTCTCTAGGCTCATTCACTCTTCAGTGGTGCCATAGACCAAAGACAAATAGTAGATTAATTTAGAAATAACTGCTGAGGTCTTCAGTGGAGTGAGATGAGAAAAATCTCACTGTTAGTGGCTTATATTAAAGGCACCAAAGCTTTTCCAGCTAGCCAAATCCTGGAAACAGGATCATGAGGATTGGACAGATCCAGTTTAATTGGCAGTATAGGAATGATAAGAACATTCACACCCCTTTCATTCACAAGCTCAGGTCTTCATACACCTGTGGCATGCTCACTGTTACAGGTGTGCCTTGTATTTGGTGCGATGTAGAGATCTGCTTGAACTAAACATAGAGATCTGCTTGAATTATCTAGACAAAGAGTGAGAGATTACGCAACTGCACCCAAGAGAAGTAAGTTCTGCTTCACCAGTGCTCTTACAGATGAACTGCTCTGTTGACCTTTCATATATTTGAAACCGTACACAAAAACCACTACACACCTTTATGCACATTAAATAACACTAGAAGTAAATTAGGCAGTGATCCAAGATTCTGTCCTACCCCAACACTTTATTTGCCTTATGATGCCTTAAGTGTTTCCTAGAGAAGAGGAGACTGAGGGAACATCTCATTGTAGTCTACAGCTTTCTCATGATGGGAAAAGGAGGGGCAGGCACATATCCCTCCTCTCTGGTGACCAGTGACAGGACCTGAGGGGAGGGAATGGCCTGAAGCTGTGTCAGGGAGGTTTACGCTGGATGTTAGGAAAAGGTTGCTCCCCCAGATGGTGGTTGGGCACTGGAACAGGCTCCCCAGGGAATGGTCATAGCACCAGCCTGACAGAATCCAAGAAGAGTTTTCACTGCACTCTCAGGCACACAGTGTGACTCTTGGGGTGTCCTGTGCAGATTCAAGGGTTGTACTAAATGATTCACATGGGTTCCTTCCAGCTCAAGGTACTCTATGATTCTATAAAATTTTCTTAATGGACTGAGCCAGCCCACTGTTTCACTAGGACCTGCAGCAAATATCCCACTGTGCTGCCCATCACTGCTGAGGGTTGTAGCAATTGCCATTATCATGGCACCCAGTGTCCTCAGCAGCAGAATATACCCTGCAGTGCATTGTCTGCAAAGCCCTTTTGAGACCAATAGCTCCTTCAACTCACCCACATTGCCTTTCATAAGGAGCAAAATATTAGGAGGTGTTTCATTCCAACAATTTAATGTTAGATGAGAATATTTAAAATTCCTAGGAAAGGCTTTTGTTCATAATCTGAGGCTGGGTTTTGAAGTCTTTACAAACTCTGTCTCCAGGGAGGCTATGTGGAGAGAGCCATCCTTTCAGCTCACCCTTGAATGCACTTTGAACAAGCAGCTGCTTTTACTGTAAGCATGTTATTAATGGTCTCTTCTCAAAAGCAGATATAGTACCCTGGAAAACGTTCTATTGATTTTTTTCCCTTTCCCTGTCCCTGTTTCAATCACACTCATTTGAATGGCTTTCATTTTTAGCAACAAGAGAATTTCTTCGAAGAAAAGTGGTGTCTAGGTTTAGCCTTAAATAAAATCACTGCTCAATTTAAGCTCTGAAAAATACTATTGATATTTTAATAGAAGATTGCAGAACCAATTGGTGGTTCAATAATAGCTACAAGGAGTTTATACATAGGAAACATACACGAGGATGATTTTATTTCTTTTGCTCTATGTGTTAACAGAAAACAGCAGCCTAAATCTTGACTCAGTGGATTATTACATGTCAAGGATCTCAGGAACATGGAAATATTTCATTCCAATTTTCTAAACTGGAAGCATGCACTAAGATAACAGTGTGCAGAGTGTAGAAGGTAGAAATGTAAATAATATTGTACCATATATTTCTATATAATAAAACTCATGCAGAGAAATATTGCATAATAAATTGTGCACAGCTGGAGACGTGATTTTGCTCTGACTTTGGTTAATGTTATTATTAATTGCTTACTCACATAGAGTCAAACAAATTTTTTCTTAACTTTTTTTTCTAATGTTTCTTTTCAAAAAAAGTTTCTTTTCCAAAAGTTTCTTTTCCAAAACTATACAAAAACTCTGGGGACCAGAGAAGAAATCACAACCACTGTTTTGGAAACCTCTAAACTGAGTACATAAAACCCACACTGAATTATGTGCTACATTAACATCTAGGGAAAGATTGGTGGTGTCAATTGCCATGAGTACATCTCAGAGCGGCTGATATTTATTCCCCATCCCTAGAAGTGTTGAAGGCCAGTCTGGATGGGGCTTGGAGCAACCTGGTCTAATGGAAGGTGTCCCTGCCCATGGCAGGTGGTTGGAACAAGATGAGCTTTAAGGTCTCATCAGATCCAAACCACTCTATCATTCTGTAACCAAGCTGATGTGATGAAATGTATGAAATGATGCGAGAGGTTCTGCAGGAAGGACAGGAGTGAGGCCATGAGTAGAATGAAAAGGCAAGGCAAGATGATCCTGCTTTGGGGGAAAGAATCTTGAGAATATATCATAAATGCACTTACTATTTAATTCCAAAATCTATATAAAAGAATATATTTAAATAAATAAACAGGTAAAATATATATGCATAATTAGAATATATAAAATAAATAAAGGTATATCGTTAAAGAACGAATCCATGTAAAAGCCACCAATATGAGGGACAGCAGAGGGAGATGGCATTGTAGAGGGAGATGGGATTGGTTAGCCTTGAGAAAAGAAGGTTCAGGAGTGACCTTATCACTCTCTGTAACTCCCTGACTGGAGGGTGAAGCCAGGTGGAGGTCAGTCTCTTTTCACAGGCAACAAGTGACAGAAAAAGGGGAAAGACCCTCAAGCTGTGCCAAGGGAGGTCTAGGTTGGACATCAGGAAGAATTTATTCATGGAAAGGGTGGTTAAACATTAGAATGGGCTGTCCAGGGAGGTGATGGAGTCCCTGTCCCTGGAGGTATCCAGGGAAGGCCTGGAAGTGGCACTCAGTGCTGTAGGCTGGGGACAAGGTGGCCATTGGGCACTGGATGGACTCGCTGGGCTGGGGGGCCTTTTCCAACCCAAATGATTCTGCCAGTCTAAGGTCTGATATTTTCATCAAACTCCTGTCTTCCAAGGACTTTTATAATGCTAATAACTGAAAAATTCTACCTTTATGTACATTTTCAGACAGAATGAGTAGAGAAAGTAATGCTCATGAATAGTAGAAGCTGTTGGATATGAGCCAGAGGTCTAACTTCTACTTACTGATCGAGATGCACAAGTATGTTATGCATAAAATTTACACAGCTTTGCTCATAAACCCATTTGACAATGTCTTTGTTCCCTGAGATCAGCTGTGTTGCACTTAACACTGAAAATTAAAGCTTCTTTAAAAACCAAGACACTCATTTGAATATGGGTAATTACTTTAAAATTCAGGCTAGACTATCCAAACTGTTTTCAACCAAGAATATTGATTTGTACTTTTACCTGTAGAAAAAGCATCAACTAACTGAAAAAAGAAAAAAACCCTCCATGAAGGGCTCTCTTTGTACTCTCAACCCTTTGCCCATAAAGACTTAGATGTTTATCTGATGGCTGCTTGGCTTCTTTAACAGGCTGCGGTTATCAGTGTGAGCCTCGACAGGAGAGCTGTTACATTTTTATTTTAACACTATATCCTACATAAAAGTTGGCAATAAGAAAAAGTGCTCTATAGGATATAACTCCCCCAGGGACTCTTCCTTCGCATGCTGACATTTTTACATGTCAACAATGCTCAAGTGAAGATAACTTATTTAAAAAAAAAAAANGAAAAAAAATTAATTAAAAAAAAAAAAAAAGAAAAAAAAAAAAAAAAAAAGGACAAAGAGGAAGGGAAAAGAGAGCGGATGAAGGCAAATACAATAAGCCCAGGGATCTTCTGGTCATTATAGTAATTCAAATGTTTCTTTTGATTAAAACTAACAGATGAGCTTATGAAAAATTGATGCAGATGTAAAAGAAGAGTGTCTGAATTAGGTGGTTGGATGCAGGTATGAGAATTTGGTTCTTCAGCAACATTAGCTGTTTAGAGCTCCCTTCCTTGGCCTTAAGTGTATTCTTTCCAATGTCATCCCACCCCAGATTTGGTCCCTGGCTCCACTCACTCTCACATGGATGTTTATGTCTGCAGCTGTATGTTGCCTCTGCTCTGTCCTGCTTGCTGGCTCTTACAAAATTGGTGTTAAAATCCATGATTTATCAGGATTTTATCAGGTTATCAGGTTTTAATTAGATGTATTTTCTGTTGGAATGTGATCCTGATCAGGTCTTCACAAATATTCCTTTTAGGTTCTGCTCCCATGTTGAAATATAGAGTTGGAAAATTCAAGAGATCATATTATATTCTTGGTTACTTACCTTAATCCAATGTTTCTTTTCCAAAACTATACAAAATCATTGACTTGTGTTTAGCTTGTGATCCTTAATTGCTGTGCCACATAACTTCTATCAAGCCTATCATTTCCATCTTATATCTGATTATACCCCCCAAAATATGTTACCAGCTATTTTTCTTCACTGAATTTCAATCTAGATCATTTCAAAATATATTCCTAATATATACAGGTCAATTTGAACAAAATTTCTTTCCATCAAAATACATCAAGATTTTCCCACCCATCTTTGATCTAATAATTTAGAAGTCAGATTTTTTTCCACCATACCCATCATTGATACCAGGAATTCAATGGTAAAACTCATGCCCTTCCATTGACTGAGAATAGTTGATAAATCCTATACCAGATTCTTTTTATTCTCTTTTTATTAACTAACTTCTACTCTTGTAAACAAATGCTCATTTAGGTTTCTTAGCAGAGCTGGATACATGATATAGTTATCAATCTTGATATTTTCTGTCATGCTTTCAGTTGCTTAGCAAAAATCCAAATAAGCAGAGCAACTATTTTCTCATTCTGTAAATGAGAATATTTTTCACTAGATCACAATAAGTAGCACCACTGAATCAACATGGTGCAAGCTGATTTAAACTACAATAAAAAATTTGTCCTTATTATACTCCCTCAATTTTTCCCTTGCTTCTTGTCTTATGTTATCTGTTTTATCTGATGACTCTTTCATGTGCTGTTTTGTTTTCTTTACTATCTTTCCTATTCATGCAAATTAAAAAAAAAAAATCCCTTTAATTTCCTCCTTTCCTTGTATAGTGTTCTTGGTATTGTTTTTTTTTTTTTTTTTTTTTTTTTTTTTTTTTTTTTTTTTT